>CABFPE010000547.1:127818-139523 GCA_900660155.1 Hofstenia miamia | reverse complement strand
AACTAGTTACCTAAACCAAAGATTCCAGAGAGTTATATTAAACGATATTTTTTCTGATTGGTTACCGGTTTACAATGGGGTGCCTCAAGGAATGATTCTAGGTCCTCTTCTTTTTAGTATTTATGTAAATGACATGCAGTCAATAACTAATTGCAATCTAATTCAATATTCCGATGACACCTGCATCTTCAGCGATAATACATCAATGCACTCAGCAGTGGAATCAATAGAATTCAATTGCAACAAATTGTCAAAATATTTTTCAATACATAAGTTGATAATTAATGTAGCTAAGACGGAATTTTGTATTTTACAGCCCAATAAAAAATAACTACGATGTTTCGAAAATGACTTTGAAAATTAGTAATGTTAATGTACCTATTGTAGACACTTTCAAGTACTTAGGCGTAACCATTGACTCAAAGTTAAAGTTCAACACTTATATTAACAGTTAGAAAACTAGCTATAGGTATAAAAAGTATGACACTAGTAGTTAAGCAGTTACCACCTTGTGCAATTAGTCAATTCTTCCATGCTTTTATCATGAGCCACCTTAATTATGCAAACATTTTATTTACTGATCTAAGTGATGTGCTTTATAGAAAACTTGACATTAAATTAAAATGAGCACTGAATATCTCACCAAAAAATTCATCGAAAATTAAACAATACATTTCTAGGTCAATTCTCTTTCCAAAACAACTCGTCATTTTGAATACCTTGCTAACATTTTTCAAACTAGTAAAAAATCTACTGCCTTATAAATCAATTAAATTCCCGGGATTTGCGCATAAACAGAATTCAAGATCTAAAATTTTTTCATGTGTTAAGTATAAGAAAAAAGTTTTGAAGAAATCTTTCATTAATGTAGCAATTCGAACCTGGAATTTGCTACCCAAAGAAATTAAAAGCGTTTAAAAATCTTCCTTAAGCAAAAATGTATTTCAGGTACTCATGGTTAGGATTTAAATTTTACAACAATGACTATACGATAACTAGTCATTAAAATTGTAATTTAAAGTAATGCATCCATAGCCTGTAAGAATTGTTATTTTTTGTCATATATGTTGATTTGTAGATTCGTTATTTTTTTGTAATTTATTACTCTATTCAGATAAATTATCAGTTATTGAATTGTAAACATTTATCTGAATATAGAATCTCTTATCATATCTCTTGTAAGTCAAAACAGATCAGTTCGCATATTTACATATTTCCTTTTTACATAAAAATAAATTTTGTACTTGCATGCACGTTTCATATAGATGTTTGGGAATTTCTTCAAGTGTTGTTGTTGTAATTATCACAACATGTACCTTCTGCACTTTCACCATTCTTAACATCTGATCTAATTGTTTTTCAAGGTTTCTGTTGTATTCTTTTTCCTTTAATATGTGTATGATTGTTAAGTTTTTATCAAACTTTACGTGCACTGTGTTGCGCATGTACAGTCTTTCGAGAGTTTCATTCATATCCCTTAGATAGCTGATGATCACGTTCAACATGGGTCTATTCTTTGCCTCTAATACCAGTGGTAAATTTCTTCCCTGTGTTTTTGCTGCTTTTTGTATATGAGCTCTTGTCTCTGTTGATAGTTTTTCCAATGCGTGATCTCTCATTTTCATAGTTCTCATAAAGTAAAGGTGTAGTGTTTCCCCATTGATTTTCGACATTCATTTTTCTCTTTCTTGAGCATATTGTTCTCTCCGAGGTGGTTTCTGAGGAGGTGTGTAGCTGGGTAATCTGTAATGGCATCCTAGTGCTGCTCAGTTCACAGTCCATAGGCTCTGAACCTGTGCTAATGGCCTCTACTGCTTCACCCTTGAATCGGTTCACAGTTGGCTCTGTCAACACATGACCAGCTGTGGGCTCAATAGTACCGTCAGCCTTGAATTGCTTTCATATCACTACGGTTCTTCCCCCACTTACACCTTCCCCTGGAACTCCGTCTGTCACACTGCCCTTGAATCGGCTTGTGGACTTCTGAAAGGAGTTGTGTTGCTTTTCACTAGTTCTCTGTGTGCCCTGGAATCGGCGTTGCAGAACCCTAGTGGGAGAGGCTTCATGTCCGTTTGTTGCCCTGCCCTTGAATCGACGTTGGGGACTACTAGGACGCCTTCTCACTCTACGTCATCTATTAGTCAGTTCTTTTTCTCATCCCTTCTGCTCTCAAATCGACGTCCAGTTTGAGAACATCTTCTCACTTCTTCTGTTCATTGTCATGAGGTCCTTTGTATTTTGGTTTCGTCGCACTCTATTCCTCATCAGTTGGTGCATTGTTTTCCTCTAGCTGCCTAAATTCAGTTATTAAGTTTAAATCCCATATTTCAAGGTCATAAATATATTGATCTCTTGCTGCCCTTTGAGGCAGTACTCTTGTGCCTAAATTTTTGTTTCTGATATCTGCTGTGAATACTTCTTCAAAATTCTCCTCAGGTAGGCTATCTAAATCATTCATATGGTATACTATTATATTGCCATTAACTCAGCTTATTTTGAATTCAGCGTTCTCATCTATCTTCGTTTCTTCAATATTTGCAGTTTCTCTCTTCAAGTTTTGAAAATGTAATAGTCTGTCCTTGTCTAACATTATTTGGTAGTGTTTGTGTGATTGTGTAGGGCCCGAACCAAACAGTTTTTAATTTTCAGACTTGATTCGTGTCAGTGAGTTGTATGCATATACTTTATCCCCTACATTGTGTGCGTGACCATAAATTTTCCTGTTATAGTTGCATTGTTGTCTCACGGTAGACTTCTTTATGTTGTGACACATTGTCTTGTGTATTGCCGTAATTTGGCTCTTTAGTTGATTCACATATTCGTTTCCCATCCTATTGCTGTAATTGAAGTATTGCATGGATAGAGGTGTGGCGGGTTCCCTGCTTAACATTGCTTTGAAGGGATTCATCCCTGTTGTTGAGTGTATGGAAGCATTGTAGAAGTACTCCACCATTTCAATCATCCTTTTCCATTTATTCCGGCCCATTCTTGATGTTGCCACTCTTATTAGTTTGATTAATGTTCAATTTTATATCTCTACAGCTCCGTTTGCCTGCGGATGATATGCTGCTGCTCACTCACTGACTATCTCTAATAGTTTCACCATCTCTTGGAACAGTCCACTCTCAAATCGTGGTCCCTTGTCAGTTATTATTTTTTCCATCAGACCAAATTTTAGGATCCACTCCTTCATTACTATCTCAGCTGTTGTTTCTGCTGTTGTGTTTTTAATTGGGATCACTCTTGCATATTTGTTGAAATTGTCCACCATTACTAAAAGGTGCTGATATCCCTCCTCATCTTTCAATAGCAGCTCTAGATCAATGTGTACTATCTTGTTGGGTTGTGCAGCGATGATTTTCTCCAATGGTGCCCTCTGTGCTCAGAAGTGCTGCTTGTTGTTTAATAGACACATTGTACATTTATTTATTATTTCTTCCATCACTTTTCTCACTGCTGTAGTGATGAATCTAGAGTTAATGTTTTTTCTATCTGCATTATGCCTAAGTGTCCTCTTTCGTGCACTTTCCATATAAGTTCCCTTTTATAATATTTGGGGATCGCTATTCTATTGTTTTGTGCTTTGACATATAGTAATCCATGCTTATTCAGTTTCCAATTATACCATTCATAATATCTTGCTTTCAATTTTGATAGCGTTGTCTGCAGTTCTCTTATCTTCTTGATGATTTTGTTAAGCATTACGTTGTCTCTTTGTTTCTCTATTATTTCTTGTTCAGATATTTCCTTTTTCATCATTATCAGCAGAACAGCTTGTCCCTTTTTATCCACGTTTATTTCAGGTAATCCTTTGTACTCTGTGTGTGGTAGGAATTGAAATTTTTTCTTTTCTCCATCCTCCTTCACAGTGTCCCTTTGATATTCAAATAATGACGTCTATATTGTTGTGTAATGTGCCTTTGTGGTGCTTGATTGTGAATGTAAACTCATTTAAGTATTTGATCCATTGTGATACTATCCCTGATTTATCTCAAGAATATTTTTTTAGCCAGGCTAATCCACTATTGTCAGTACATACTCTAAACTCTTGATCAATTAGAAAGTGCCTGAATTTTCTAATGCTTTCAATAAGTGCTAACATTTGCAATTTCATTGACCCATAATTCTCTTTGCTTGATTTCAGTTTCTGGCTAAAGAATTGCACAGGTACTTTCCGTTTTTTATCTGTCCCAGCATTGCTCTGATTGCACTTTGCTAGCATTGCAATCTAAGATCAATTTCTCCTTGTAGTCTAGTGTGTTCAGTGATGGTGATTTTGCTAATTCTTCCTTGATATTGTTGAGCACTTCTTGTTTCTGCCAAGTCCACACAAATAGTATTGATTTCCTTATGAGTTTGGTCATCTTCACAGTTTTTCCAGTGATGTTTGGGATAAAGGTTCTTTACTAATTGAAAAACCCCATTATGCTCTGTATGGCTTTTTTTTCAGATCATGTCACTTGCATTGCCTTTCATGCATATCCTGCCTTTTTCAATCACTCCTCCTAGATACTATTTTTTCCTTTAATATATCACACTTATTTCCATTGATTCTGAGACCCACTTTCTCTAGTATTGTCAATGTTCTTTCCAACTTCTCTAGATGTTCTTGTACTGTATCACTCATTACTATGATGTCATTTATATAAGCATTGACTCCATCTTCCATCCTGTGTGTCTTATTCTTCAATACTTTTGTGATGTATCTCTGAAAGGTCTCTGGTGCAGTGTACAATCCAAATGCCATATATATGTATTCATTTGTACAATCCATAAGGTGTTATAAATGCAGTTTTTTCTATATCTTTCTCTTCCATTTTCACCTGCCAGTACGCCTTACATAAATCTATTGAAGTAAAGTATTTGTGTTTACTTGCCTCATATAACATATCTTCTATGCGTGGAAGGGGATACGAATCCTTCTTTGTCACCTCATTTAGTTTGTGGAAATCTATACACAAGCAATACTTGTTTCCCTGCTTTACAAACACCATCACTGCTGCATATGTGCTTTCACTTGGTCGGATTATTCTGTTATCAATCAGCTCACTCAGTATCTGATTGTATTCATCTTTTATTTTTTCTGGCACTCTTATCACTGGCAGCTTTATTGGTTTGTCCATTGTTGTTATTATTTTGTGTGTTTCACATATCAATTGACCCACACTTATCTCTCCATAATTAAATATCTGTTTGTGTCTCTCCAACATTTCTTTTAATTGTTGAATCTCTCTAAATGTTAATAGTCCTTGTCTTTTATCTCCGGTATTCTACAATTATCTTCCTCACATACTTTCATCCCTATGCCCTCAAATTGGCCCTTGGGAGTACTCGCCACTTTGATGGTGTTTGTCCACTCACCCCTGAATCAGCCATGTGGAGTACTTACTGCTTTCCTTTGCAAGCCCTCAAATCAAACATGCAAATTACTCACCCCATCGTCATCTTTGATTGCTCTCCAAATCAATCTGATATTAGATTTAATGTATTTTCCATATATTTTCACATTTGATCTCTTTACATTAACATTCCAGTTTGTTGCATTCAGAATTGGTATCTTCCCTTTTCCATTTTTAACAGCACAAACACTTGATGCATTGATACTCTCTTTGTATTAATTCTTTTATTCTCATATAATATTATGTCTGCTGTTATTTGACTTTCAGTTTCTATTGCGTACATCCTGCACTGATTTGTCTGCATCATATGTCTTCCTCCAACTCAAAAATGATTGCCTTCTGTCTGCTTCTTATTCCTCAATTTTGATCTCTCCCTCTTTTACTTTTATCATCCCATTTGCATAATTTATAATGCATCTGTTTTTTGTTAAGAAGTTGTCACCCAGTATCACCTTATAGGGTAGCAAATTGTTGTGCATGTCAACTACCACCAATGATTGCTGAAATGTTGTATTGGCTATGCTTATCTGAACTGATTCTATCATTCCTTTTGTATCTATATATTTGCCAAATGTGTTGATTAGACGTTTGTTTGATTTCTCCAAGTCTTTTCATTTGAAGCCCAATTTCATTGCACACTTATCAGTTATTATTGAAGTTGCTGCTCCTGTATAGATCATTGCTTTTGTTATCACTCCATTGATTGTCACTGTTATCATGTTTATGTTGTCTAAATTCATTAAGATCATTATCTGTGCATGGTTTTTATGAGTCAGCACTCTACTTAGTTTTCTGATTCTTGTTGGTTTGCAAGGCTTTGTTAAGTTCCATTTCTGATTCTATTTAATCTTCATTGTCATAGTAAGCTTCTTCATCTCCAATCATGTTTATTTGTTTCATGCAGTTGGGCTTTTTATGACCCTTCTGTCCACAACCATAGCATTTGACATCTTTTTCTCTTACTTTCTTTGTCTTCCCATCTTTTCCCTTTACTTTGATAATTTTCTCTTGTATATTCTCATTGTAAATCTTGCTTGTCAGTTGTGGTTTGTGGTTGTTCCTCCATATTGGTGTTTCCTTGTGCCATGTGGCCTTTTTGGAAATTCACATGTTGTTTTCAATTGTTGCCTGGATATTTACTACTTTCTGAATCATCTTTTCCAACTTGTCATCTTCATCACACTTAATCTTGAAATGGGTTCTGATGCTTTCTGGCATTCCCTTGCATATGTGACAAAACAAGTTGTACTTAGAATATCTGTTCTCTCTTGAGCTTAGCATTACAAGTCTCTTGACTTGTTGGATATAGTTCTGTATATCTTTTTAATTTTCATTTTGTTCAGAATGATGTGATACTGATTCTTAAAACTCTCATTATCATAATATTCTATAAAATCTCCTATTAGCAATTCATAGATTCATTTAATGTTGGTGTCCAACAGCAGGTAGTGATGGTAGGCTGTCCCTGTCAGATATAGGGGAAGTCTTGCTGCTGCTGCTTCTTGGTTCACTTTCCTCTGCCATAGTAATTTCAAACATCTGGAGCCATTAAGTAAATGTCAGATTATAGCCATCAACCTTTGCATTAAATTTTGGTAATGTTCCCTTGCAAGGTAATATTGAACTTTCAAAATTTGGTTTTCTGTATTTCCTCATCATCTCCTCACTTTGTAACTGGTCTGTCATTGCTTTTGTGATCTTGTTTATAATTTTTTGTTTCTCATTTTCATTGTCTTCATCATACTCTTTGTAGTTTACTTGTTTATTTGCACTCTCTGGTGGTGCATGTGAATTGTTCTCTCTTACCTGTTGGAACTCTATTTCATGTGTTTGTACATTTTCTTGATTCTCTTCTTCATTTAGTTGTATCAGTCTTAATTTATCCTTCAATTGTTCAAGCTTCTGTGCTTGTATGTCATTATCCTGTCTTATTTGTCTGGTGAAATTTATCCATTAATTGCCTTATTTTGTTTTTAACAACATCTCAGTTTCATTGCTTTTCCTCAGAATTTTGAGGATTTCTTGGGAGCTTGTTTCAGGGGACATTTGTAACATTTGAAAATCTGTCATGGGGGACAAGTCTGTATCTTTATAGTGTGAGGTTGAGTGTGATGCTCTTGGAGTTACCATTCTAGTTGCTGTTTTCTTTGCACTGCCTTTCCTTCATTTATTAGTCATTATTTCTAAGTTGTTAGTAGTGGCTTTCCCTGTTGGTTGTGATTCTAGGTAATCATTGTTGTGCACTATGGTTAAGTATAACTTGATTTCTTTGCTAACTATCAAATTATCTTTTTTGTAACAATCCAGTTGCTTAGTTTACAGTATCTTGACTAAGAAGTATTGGTGTTGGGGGTATCCAAGTTGTGTTACTGATTGAACATGTTGGGCGCCTGTGTTGATTGTAAAAAAAACAATTTTCATGAGAAGAAACAACTATCTTGACTCTAGAAAAAAATTATTTTCCAATTCTTGCTTGTTCATATGAGCTGTCATGGTCGCCATGTAGCATCTTCTACCAGGCTTTGATATCCAAATCCTTCATTATTACAATGTAACTGTCATGGTATACTAGCAGGTAGAGATCTACTATTCTTGAACTGCTTAGCTTCTATATTATTAAACTACAGTAACTATAATTAATGGATGATGTAACAAACACTATTTAGGTAGGAAGACTTGCAGTGTCTTTGCCACCTGTTGATGGTTGGGCATCTGCCTGAACCTGATCTCCAAATCAAGTAACAGCCACTTCTTTCCATTGCCATTGAATGAGTTCCACCTCTCAGCTCAGTTAAACAACTTATGTGTGCCCTATCCTAGCTCAGTATTTACTCAAAGCTTGACATGATTTGACTTAGTCTCAATTTGTAACCTTGAATGTCACTAGCTGCTTAAATAAATATGTAATTAGCCATTACCAAAATATATTGGCTTCATTTGAATAAGATAAATAAATTGCAGCTTCCTAACCTACATATACTAAATGGTACATACACAGTCACATTATCAGTCAAATTATAGTCATGAATTTGGATCTAGATAAATGTAAATACAAAAACTTAATTTTGGATTACCAGCCTTATATCAAATTTATTATTGTTCATACATGTAAGAAAGGATTGATAGTTAGCTAAATGGAGATAAGAACTCCTAGTTGTACACCTAAACTGAGTGCAGGTTCATGGTTTGGAACAAGGAACCTAAAATCATTCCCATTATGGGATCCTCACAACTACTGAACACTAACCATTTAGCTGAACCTTGTAGTTAATAATCAAACCATGATAAACTAAAGATAAGAACTCCAAAGAATTTTCTTCAACAAAGTTTACAATGATTTTACACTATTTACATCTAAGTTCAAAAAGTACCTGTGTATTTTGAATTTCAAATTATTCATCTGCCAAGAGGGCTAAAAATAATGGAAGTGAATTCGCCCCCTTTGTTTTGCCAAATTAGTTAAATTAAAAATACTAATTGTTAATCTTTTCACTGATAATTCCTTAGTTGCATTATACAAAAATAATCTAAGATGATAATTAATTTATGATTTATTTTAATCAAATTTCAGTTTGATCTTAATCATTCTTTGACTGACTACTTTCTTTAGCAGCTTGATTAGTTTTGGATTATGCTACATTAAATTTTAGTATTTTACTCTTCATTGTACTTGTTTTTGCTATAAACAAATTTATTTAGGGTATTGCTTTATGCAATTAAATTCATTTTTGTGTTAACCCATTTTCTATTGTATACATTTTTGCTTAAAATCCATTTTATATGGGGTATTGTTTTATGCATCTATATACATTTTTGTATTATCTCTATTTCCATCATTCACATTTTGATTTAAACAATTTTATATGCAGCATTGTTTTATTTGCTTATACACATTGATGTAATATTTCACTTTCCAATGTACATGTTTTTTGTTATATACAAATTTATGCATTATTGGTTTATCCATCTACAGTATATATGTTGATGTATTATCCCTTTACATCATACATGTTCTTGCTATAAACAAGATTATATAAATTTTTGGTTTATGGGTCTATTTACATTTAGTATTTCTCTTTCCAACATAAACATTTTTGTTATAAACAATGTTATGCATTATTGATGTATTGACTATATTCATTCAAATTATTGGAACTCAAATTGTTTTAATCACTTTTGTTTAACCTGCAATTGACTGAATGGAATTATTTTGTTGTAATTTTCTTATTTTTAACTAGCAAGGCGAATTTATAGATATTGTTTTTGCTATGTAAAATTTGTGTATTTTTCTATCTTCTAAATACCATGTGCCAGTATTTTTCATGTGTGAATAATACACTATTTACAAACAATTGTATGTTTAGAACAGAGGCATATTCTCTTTATGTGCACTGCACACCTTCTAACCAGCATTTTTATGATTTTACAGCGTTTTTTCTTATCACTTATTTAGGAACTGAGTAAATTTAATACCATATCAAACTGATTTTTACACTATATTTTAATAAATAGTAATTTGTGATTAAATATGAATACTCAATCAAATTGAATTGCCATTTTAATAATGCATTGCTTTTAGTACTTTCTTACAAAACCTGTGTCTAAATTACAATTTTGGTAAAATTAAAGCATTTTGATTGTTTTGATCCATAATCTATAAATTGGTTTAATTTGCTAGTACATGTATTATATTGTTTTGCAATCATATCACTGATAAATTCAAAAAATGTTCTAGTTACTTCAATCATGATGTTGCAATAGGCTAGGTATTGTGACATCCACACTTCAATAGACATTAAAAGAGCAAGGTGTGCATTCACTTTAATGCACACTACAAAATTAAGCATAATCGTTGAAATTGCATCCTACATTTGTTGCTGAATGTTATTGATTGGTTCACGAAATGGAAATAGATCGTTTTGAGGCATGCACTAATAATCAAACATCTCACCACTCTCATTTAATTCCCACCAAGCAAACCTCAATAAATGATAAGGTACCGTAGTTTTTTCAAGTTCTACACATACATACATTAGCTGTGGTGTTAAGCTAAAGCAAATTTTGGGAGTGGGGCTTTATTCTAATTAATTTTATTAGACTATCTTAGTGGCTGAAGATGTTATTAACAGTAAACCAGACAAGCTCACACTGTGTCATGTGCACAATACGCAGCCCTGGTTGAACGTGTTCACGAGCCTGCTGTTGCAAAGGGGGCTCATCAATGCTAGACAAAAGCTGTGGAATATGAGCATTAGCTTGCTTATGTTTACAGCCAACAAGAAACATAGTTTCTTAGTCAGCCTTAATAATGGCTGCATAGGGTTAGGTGGGTCATCTATTTCTGCTTCTATGCCAAACACAGTTTCAAAAGTAAAATAAGTCTCAGTCTTCATTGAAATTGAAAAGTTGGTCCAATCACGTACTAATCCTGTATCATGTTTTCATATTTTGTGGTCTTGTTAAATAAATATCTTCTTGATATCTGATTTTAAGCAATATTCATTTGTATCATATTTTACATTAATGTAGAGTATATTAATAATTATAAATTTAATTATGTTATAGATGGCTTCAAGTTCTGAAAATGATGGCAGTAATTTCCATTGTATTCTGTGCAAATTGCTCAATACTTCATTTCATACAATTTCTTTTGAAGACAAACTCCAAAATGCAAACTTAAAAACTTCTCATAAAGATAATAAGTCAAAATACATAAGACATTTTCAAGAAAATATATATAAGAAAATTGAATGGATTTGTGGATGTAGTGAAATAAATAAACTATTTTCTGGTTTTGTGTATTGTTTTCATCTGAACAAAATATTTGGGCAAAATATGGATTTTCAGACTTAAATCATTTATCTCTAAGTGTTTCTAAGCATGAAAGAACAGCTACTCACATTGAATCTGGCTATAAATTTAGAGTATTTGGCTTACAAAGAGTTGATACAATGCTAGACACATCTAAAAAATTGAATATTACAAAGCACAATGAAGAAGTTAAGTCTAACCAAGAATTTATTAAATGCTTAATTGATGCTGTATGTTTCTTGGCTAAGCAAGAATTACCTTTTATAAGTAGCTTCCCTTCTAATTTAATTAATAACTTAAAATCAAATCATGGAAATTTATTTGATTACACCAAACTCAGAAATGAGCTGACTGTGTTATACAGGTCTGAGGAAATGCAAAATAAAACAATCTCTGAGTTATTTTTGCGAATGTGTGATGGTGATTTATACTGAGCTTTTTCTGAAGTATTTAAACTAATTCAGATTATTCTAGTAATTCCTGCTACTACTGCAT
>CABFPE010000547.1:116151-126818 GCA_900660155.1 Hofstenia miamia | reverse complement strand
TTTCATACGTAAGCGTTAGTTCACTCAATTTAATTTGTCAATTGTTCCTTGATCAGCTAACGAGTTTTCTCATTTTGAACAATATTAAATCTTAGTTGCATTGTACAAAAATAACCAAAGATCATTAACTAAATTTTTACAATTAATTTCAATTAATAATAATCATTCAACGTTATTCAGCTTTGGTTGCCTTTTTGTATGATGCTACAAGTTCTTCTACTATCTGCATTTGATGAATGCCAAATAGTTTAAAAATTTGCAATCATAGCATGATGGAGAAAAGCTCTATAAAATATAATACCAACTTCTTGGGTTAAACATACATCTGCAAATGACTATTTGTAGTACACCCTCAACTTTGCAAAGTAATAAATTTTTACACTTTGATGTTTTTATATGATTTAATCAACACCCTCATTTTAACTAATCCACAGATTTCATAACATAATAATAAGAGTCAAGCAAATTTATTGCTAAAATAAACAAACAAACAAATACTACAAACTATTATACATGTCTATTAAAAAAATTTAAAATATGCACACTTACTTAAAGGGCGTAGATTTCAAATGTCAAATGAAATCTGTCCATGCACTTAATTTGTTTGATATTCCTAATAGTGATTGTTTGGATAACAATTTTTTTTAAATTTTTTTTCTGAAATGTTTATAATTTTGTTCCTTTTTTATTTCAAGATTTAAATCATTCCATAATCTACATGTAGAAGCTTTAAATGAAAATGAATCTGGACGATTAATACTACTATGCAAATTGTGGTTTCTATCACTGGTTTTGATGTAATTGCTGAAAAAGTGTGTAGATTTTGAATTGTGTACATACTTGTGTATCATACAAAGAGTTTGATATTCAATAAAGTACAATGGTGCAAGAACATTGCCACCTTTTATAGAAGTGCTCACTGATTTATGCTTATCAATATAATTCAGAGTTCTTATTGCCAAATTGAATATTTTTGCTAGTGATGTGATATTTTGGAATAAAAAACAACAATAGTTAAAGTTACGTAGCACAAAAGAGCTAAGCATTTGTGATTGAAAGGACTGCACTACATTGTGCAAATGATATAAATATTTAATAGCAGAGGCCATTTTCCTACATCTCTATCAATTACTACACCAAGATAATTAATAGAATTGCTTTGCTTAACTTCATTATCTCCTACTTCTCAAATATTTTAGCAAAGGGATGTGTAATACTGATGGGTCGAAAATTGTTTGGGTTGGAAGGATCTCCTTTTTTATAAATAGGTGAGATATCAGAATTTTTTAAGATAACAGGGAAGTTATTCTTGATAATGCATTGACTAAATGCTACAAGAAGATATTGTCCAAAAATGTCAAAATAGTTTTTAATTACCCAGTATGGCAAATGGCTAGAGCCACATGATTTATTAGTAACAAGATTTTTTACTGCTTGTTTCAAATCATAGTATGATATTAAGCTAAAAGTAAATTCAGAATTTACATTGTTCACAATTGTTATCAGTTGGCTATTGTTATTTTCATGCTCAAAATTAAATTTACCCATTTTTTCAAAAGTTTTGTTGAAAATAATTGCAATATCTTTCTTATCCTTATATATCTTATTATCATACTTAATTTCTTCAACGTTCACAGATAAACCTTCAGTTTTTCCAATACTTTTATTCAAAAAATTCCATTCTGGCTAGATTTTTCCAGCTACTTGAAGTATAGTCTAGTGCTAGACTCAAAATCAGATTTGCAGTATTTTGTGATTAATTTCTTGGCGTTATCATAGTTTGTCCAATTAATCTTAATTGGGTCAGATTTTGAAATCTCAAACAGCCTATTCTTGATGGCATGATTTTGATTAACTGCCAGACTTGATTTGGCATTAATTACTTTGATTTTTACTGGGGCTATGCAATTTAATGCATGAGTGATTTCAGAAATTATGAATTTAAGCATGGCTTCACTGTTATTGAATGTATAGATGCATTCAAATGGAATGTTTTTCAGCAAACTTATAAAAATATTTTCATTAAATTTATGAAAGTTCCTTGAATATATTACTTTTTTCTTATTACTTCTTATTACTAATATAGACGCAAACATTATGATCACTGAATGATTCAAATATAAAACTTCGATATTTATTAGAACTATCAGTTATAAAATAGTCAAGTAGATTGGAATGCCTAGTTGAAATGGTATTATTAACTAGTTTTAAATCGAAAATATTGCAAATGCGATCAATCCTTGTGGATTCAGAATTATTGAAGTAATTAATATTGAAATCACCAAAGATGTTAATAAATTTATTCTCTAGAATAGCATTGTCTATGTCATCAATTTTGTGATTGCAAAACTCAGGTGAAAAATTCTAGTTTGGATTATAACAAACATTTAGTAATTCATTACTACATGAGTTCAATACTTGTTTAATTTCAATCCATAGTGTTTCAAAATACTGATGATCAGATTCTAAGTCTTCTCTACGGTTTGGTTTTAGGAATTTTGGAATTAAGATAATTAAACCACCACCTCTTTTTGATCTATTTTTGAAGTATAAGTTAAAATAATTGCAGTCTTGATTATATAGAGCTTCTATGTTATTAGAGTCATTTAACCAGGTTTCAGTAATTAGATATATTGCGTTATTTCCTACAAAATTTACAAGATTTAGAAATTCTGTGCGTTGTACACTTAAACTTCTAGCATTTAGGTCGAAAAATTTTAGGTTTTGATTTTAGTAGCTAAAACATCACTAATTTTAACTTGATTGAAAATAGGTCCAGGATTTGTTTCAATATCTCCTGATAAAATCAATTTGAGTGTAACTAGAACTCGTAGATGATCCAATAGTAAAATGTAGATTTTGATTGCGTAATAGTTAGAATACACTCTAGTAATTCTAAAATTTTGACATTTCAAGGATTTTAGGGATTCATGGAATGATATATAGAGTTGCCCTTTAAGTAAATTGACAATAATTTGAAAAAATATAAAATAATAACAAAAGTACCTGAACATTAAAAATTTTGTGGTTGAGCAAACATAACAATAATAATAATTTATTCTTAAACTTTTGTATATTACAAAAAGGTATAAAAATACTTATTAAGGTTTAAAGTAAATTGTTTTTTGGAATTCCACTTGGTGGCAAAATTGATATTACTTAATTACAGACTATATTCTTTGAATATCCAAATAAGTTCTTTTCTTTGGTGATAATTCTAATTTAATTTTTTCTTAAATTCTTTAAAATTTGATTCTTTTTTAATTTCAGGTGATAATTTGTTCAGTAATTAATAAAATAGTTTTTCATGATTCTTTTCTAAATTTAAATTTTCTATAGTACTTAGTTCTAACATGGATTTTGATGAAAGTTCTTCATTTGATCAAATTTTGAAAAAAATTTGCAGATATTTTAATTTTTGTAGATAGTCTAATTAAAAAAGTTTGTAAATTCTTCTAATATTTTTGATTGATTTTTTCACATATGATATCTAAACTCCAATTCAACATTCTTTCCAACTTATTTTTTGATTGTTTAGGTAAGTTCATCAACAGACATGATGAATATAAATACTGAGGCAGAATATATGATTTCAATATCATTATTTTCCATTTCATTGGTATAAAGCTTTGTATCTTACAGAGTGCTTTGATCCCTTGAGCCATTTTTTCATTACTTTATTAATTTATTATCAAAAATGATACCTAGATATACAATTTTATTTTCTTCTTCAATGGTTTTATTGTTTACTTGTAGTCTTAGTTTCTCATCATTTGATTTGTTTAGGACCATAAACTCTGAAATATAAAATAGCTCTGTATAATACATTGTGTAAATCTTTGGTTGTATATAATAAAGTATTATCAGCATACTGTATGCATTTTATTTTATTATCAAATTTGATGTCAAATGCATATATGTTAAATAACAAGGGTCCCAGTACTGAACCTTGTGGAATTCCATGGTTAATTATTATTACCAACTAATCTATCTGTAAAAATTAACCCATGCATTTCAATTGTTTACTGGGCCAATGTACAATGATTAATTCATTTTTGGGAATCTAACATTACATGCAAAGGCTACATATTGTTTTTTCAGATACACAGCTATTTTTCCATTTGTAAAATTTCCATGCATTTAATTTATTTTGATAATATTCAAATACAAAAATGAGAAATATTTCATTACAGGTGTAATACCCAATAAAAACAGGCTACATTTTTGGAAAATTAAACATGGATTATGCATAAAAGAAAGTTAACATTACAAACTTACACATTAAAATCAAGACATGGTTTATATATAAAGATTCAATTTTGTTTCCTAAAAAATTATGCATGCAATGTTATTAATATAATTTATACACACACATGTGTTTCAATATACAGTATGTCCCATAAGTTATGACGACTTTTTATTAATGATATTTCTATGTCTATGTAAGATGTTAAGACATGAATTTATTCCTGCTCTTCAAGCAAGACAGATATTATTATCATCACATTTCCAACAAGATGATGCTCCAGCACATACCACCATAGCAACTCATATTTTCTTAACAGATACCTTTCAGGATCAATGGGTTTGCAAATTTGGACTGATTCCTTGGCCAGCACATAGTCCTGACCTCTTGTCCTGTGATAAAGAGCTATGGGGTCTGCTAAAGCCTAGAATCATAGCAAGAAAAGCACAAAACAAAGAAGACCTGAAAGGTGTTATTCAAAATGAATTTATGACAGAACATTCAGATGAATTTGATTGTGTATTGAACTAGGAGGACTTCAAGAGAATCCCTATGATTAGTTTTTTACATGTTCCTTAGAATAATTGTTAGAAATTATGTAAACATTACAATAAAGTTTTGAAATATATATGTTCTTTACATTGTTTTCTTTTTATAGGAGTCATTGTAACTTATGGGACAGACTGTAAAATATTATTATATATTAGTTTTACACCATGATCTTCTCTCTGCATTTCTTTTTGGTGTGTACAGATTTTTCATAACTGTACACATTGTAGACTGTTGCATCTTTTGTTGGATTTACATGTGATTTTTCAGATTGTACACTTTGTAGACTTTCACATCATTTCACAAATTTGCATGATTTTCATTTTATTTGGTTTATGACTTTGCATGGCTGTATATGTTTACATGGTTTTCCATTTTCCATTGGTTGGCCAACTTTGCACATTTTTCAGTTTTCTTTGGTTTATGACTCTTGCATGGCTGTATGCATTTACATGGTTTTCCACTTTCCACTGCTTTGCTGACTTTACATGTTTTTCACTTTATTTGGTTTATAGCTTTTGCATGGTTTTAAACATTACATGGGTTTACAACATTTGTAACTTTATTGCATGAATACAATGACACATTTGTTATTCATTGTTGATGAAAATTTTTTTATTGATGGATATGATTTCCAATTATTAAGTTTGTAAATTCTGTGATGCATTCTCCATTCTAAACATACAACTGTTTGTAAATAGTGTAATATTCACATGCAAAAAATACAGGTGCATTGTATTTAAAAGATACAATTTCAAGTAAATTACAAAGTAAAATTGTTCATAGTGATAAAAATGTTTATAAAATCACTTATCCATAACAAACTCTTCAGACTCAGACAAATTTAATGCATGTTCTTTTGTAAATACCATCCAAATGACACTACAAAGGGAAAATTAATGTGTATAATTTATAGTTTTAGTAATATACTAGTTATAAAAATAGTAAATTTAGAGTGCATGTGATTAAACAAAATATTCAACATAGCAAAAATCAATGTGTATAGTTTAGTTTAACGCAAAAAACCATGTATGATGGGAAGAGAAATATTACATCAACATATATAAATGAGTAAACTAATACTGTATATAAATTTGTTTTAACCAAAAATGTATTCAGTGAAATATTACATCAATATATAAAAGCAAATAAACCAATAATGCATAATATCATTTAAAATCAAAAACATGTATGATGGAAAGAAATATTACAACAATGTATATAAGTACATAAACCAATAATGCATAACATCATTTAAAAGAAAAATTTGTATGATGTTCCTTGTTATTCTGTGTGGAGATGTATTTGAAATTGTTAGCCCATTTAATGTGTGAATACTTTGACACATTTTTTATTCATAGTTGATGACAATATTTTCTGATTGATAGTTATCATCTCTAATTGTTAAATTTGTAAACCTCATGATGTGCTCACCATTCTAAACATATTAATGTTTGTAAATAGTGTATTATTAACATGCAAAAATACAGGCACATGAAATTTAAAAGATAGAATTTCAAGGAAATTACAAAGTAGGAAAAATATTCATCCTACTTAAACATTACAGGTACAATAAATAATAAAAGGAAACTAGTAAATTGAAAAATTAAACGTGGGTTATACATAAAAGTGACTTAGCATTACAGTTGTATGAAATATAGACTTACACCTTAAAAGTAAGCATGGTTTTATGCAAAAAGACAAGTTAACATTACACACATATGACATATATACAGATGCATGATTTATACATAAAGACACAATTTCATTCCCTAAAAAATTATGCATGCAATGTTATTAATATAATTTATACACACACATGCATTTCAATATACAATATCCTACTATTTTTTTTACACAGTGATCTTCTCTCTTCATTTCTTTTAGTGTATACAGGTTTTCCATGACTGTACACATTGTAGACTGTTATATCTTTTGTGAACTTTTACATTGTGATCTTCTTTTCCATCCTTCTTTATGGTTTATTTACATTTTGGAAGTGTACACAATTGCAAATTGTTTTATCTTTTGTCAACTTACACGCCTTTTTTTCAGCTTTTTTGGTGTATAGGGTTTTACATGGATGTATGCATTACATGGCTTTCCACTATTCCATTGTTTTCCATTTCCAAATTAGTCACAATTCTATAACATGCTCTGCCTTTGGTATAAACATATAAACTTGTAAACACAAGCAGTGAGTATATGTCAAAGAATTTGAGTTCTAATAATTCAATGCACATAATTTAAATAAGCCAATAATGCATAACACAACTTTCAAGCAAAAAAATTTATAATGGAAAGAAAGAATAGAAAAATGTAAATAGATGCATAGAGCAATACCTCATCTAAATTTGATTAAAAGCAAAAAATTATATCATGTACCTTGTTATTTTGTGTGAAGATTCATTTGAAATCATTTGCCAAGTTTGCTCTGATGTTTAAGTAGCCTTGAGGGAGATAGTTGATTAGTAACAAATTGATATTTTAACATTAAAATGAAAAATGCACTCAAATTCACTACTCCTAAACCCATGAACACCTTCAATGTCTGGTGTGTTAAGATAATTAGTCAACAATTTGCACTGGTCTCTTACACTTCAATTCCATGCACATTAAAAACTCTCTGCACTGATGAGATGACTCAATAATTCTCAAGGCGAATGCATATCTTTTGATTTCCATCTGCTAAAATTTACTGATTCATTTTATAAAATTAATTGTAAAAAAAGAGGATCATATACATAATTAGAATAATTCCTTTTTTACTAATGCAGGTAATAAAACAGTCAAGAAAGCAAAATAAAAAAATGTGATAGTAGAGTACATAATAAAAATAAATGAAGAAACATGAATTATTTTGATTATATTGATTAGTTACAAATTTGATAAACTCTTTATACCATGCAAAGTATCAATTGGTTCAGGGTAACCACACTAATATTATTGAGATGAAACCATTTCATTGATAGAAAATGCAAATCATTATAATTTTAAAAATAGAAAAATAACATTTTCCTTATAAATCACTGTATAAATTACATGTTTTTGGGAATTAATAGTATACATTCAAGTGTTAATGTATTCAAAAAATATCATTTTCCTTACACAGGAATCAGTGAATAAATCAACAAAATGAGGCAGTACTTTATGATACAACTTCTCTCATGTCAGTTTTTTGACCCAGATTAAATGACACAAATTTCAATTAAAGGCATTGAAGTCTCTAACATACATTAATTGAAAAAGCATAATTGATTTTCAAATTTCACTCTTCTAGGTATAGGTTGTGTTTGATATAAAAATGTATCCATAGACATATATAAGATTTTAAACCATTGGATATTAAAATTTTTTGAAATTTTATTAGCTGTAGTTACACAGAAAAAGAGAACTCAGCATTTCAAAACATAAAAACAGGTCACCACAGTAAACAAGAAACCAACTTTCACAATTTAAACTCTCCACAAAGACTGATTATTTCATTAAAACACATTGTTCTAGTTACAATGATTGAATTTTTACCATTTCTGTCTGTTATCAAGCTTTGTTGAAATTATATGTATATTTCTAAGATTGAAGGAAATTAAACATGGATAGTTGTAAAATGATATTACACTTGCCAATGTTTTAATGCAAAATACAAACATAGAAAAAATAAATCTGACCAGGAATATGTATTTACACCATTCAAATTAAAATTACATGGTAAATTTTATATAAAATTATGTATTTTAATAATACTTGTATTATTTCTTGAGGCAAATATGCCTTCACACTTTAAAATATCAATCCATTTGCATCAAATGAATTAAATTTTTTTTGATTGGTTTATATGCTAAAAATTTGTAATAAATAACATGTACTTTGAACACTTTTTTCAATTTTAAATTCAGTGATGACTCCAAAATCTGCTAACAAAGCTCATGCTAAAAAATCTACAAAAGATGGACAGTGCAAACAACATGATCTCACACAACCAAAAAAATTTGTTTTGAAGCCCATATTGCCAAAGGCTGTGCATTCCATAAAGACAATGGGTAAAGTGATTCAGCCTGAAGTAGTAAACAATCTCAACAAAATTTCTGAAAAGTGCCTAAAAAAATATCCCTGCTACAGAATTAAAAATCAGCAAATATTAAAAAAATTCTTAATGCACATTGTGTTCACACAAAGTATGGTCTAGCAGTAAACATTATTCTGGAAAATGATAGGTGTTTCTTCCTGAGTAAGCACTAGAAGCTTATCAGACTTTAAATTTGACATGGCAAGGATAAATCAGCAATATATCCTAGAAGCAATGCACAGACTGTATTGAGATTTAGACTGTAATTTTATTTAGAATAAATATATATGTACCAGTGATTGTTATTTCAATTGTTAAAAAATTAGTAATTACTAGTGAAACAAAAACTTGATTTAAGAAACACACAGTAAATTCCTAGTGCTTAAAATTTATAACTATTTAAAGATATAAACATTGCTAATTTTTATTACAAAACATAATGACATACCTCTTAAAAATAACATTGGAAGTTAGAATAAGGGAACCTTTAAAACCTGCCTTGGACTTTAGTGCCTTGGAATGTCAAAAATGCAGTAAGTCATCAGCAAATATGACGTAATCACCATCAAACCTTTGTTAATAATATTACTGTTTTAAACATTAAACTTTAATCATGTAGTCATAAGCCTTTTGATGTAAATTTAACATAGTGTGACTTGGATTTAATTCAATATAATAGTAGCATCTTTGACTCTTAAGCACTGTGGAGTTTTTATCTTAAATTTTTTAGTGCCTTGGACTATTTATCATAAAACTTATAGTGATTTTGATTGTTTATCAATAAATTTTTAAAGCCTTGGACTTTTTAACCTTAAGATTATAACTTCATGGACTATTTATCATTAAATTTATAATGGCTTAGTCTTTTTATCATCAAATATTTAATTCCTTGGACTTTTTAACATCAAATTTACAATGCCTTGGACTTCTTAACATTAAATTTATAATGCCTTTGACTTTTTACAATTAAATTTATATTTCTTGGACTTTTTAAGATTAAATTTTTAGTGCCTTAGACTTTTTAAGATTAAATGTATAGTGCCTTGGACTTACTTCACCTTGTGGCTTTGGAAGGTTTTCTGGAATCATCCTCTACTTCTGTTTGCAGAAATAGTTCAAAGCATGCTGATGGCATACATCTGACCCAAATAGGTCACCCTTTCTACATTCTAGACCTGCTTTCTTTTCTTCACACAATTTTGCCAATGTGATTCTCTTTACACTTTGTAGTGTCAATGCCACAATTTTTTGAAAAGTACTTTTGTGGTATGTTTTTTGAAAAACCTTATATGGTAGTTCATAGCCATATACTTGGCCATTTTAGATCCCTGATTCTTATGTAAGTACAAACAACTTTTTACTTCAAACATTGTGTGCATAAAATTAATATTCTTGTGATATAAAAAATATTCTAGATATTAACATTACATTACCACATCTGGTGTATGTTTTTGAAAGACCTCATAAGGTTGCTCATTCACATATACTGAACAATGTTAATCTTCAATTCTACATGTGTAAGTAATATATATATAAGTATAAATAAATTTTTTATTTAAATTAACAACCTGGATTTAAACCAGTAATTTCTCAATAAACATTGACTGTGATTCCAATTTCACTAGTGTTCACTAAATTAAGTTTCAAATCTAGATATATACATTTGACATAAATATGTATAAAATGTAGATCTTCCACACCACCACAGAGGTCTCTACTAAGCATGTTAGGCATTACCTTGTCAGAGTTAATAATTTCAAGAAATTTAAAAGCAATTAAAAAGTCTTAACGGTAAACATTTATTAA
>CABFPE010000547.1:97831-108095 GCA_900660155.1 Hofstenia miamia | reverse complement strand
ATTAATACAAATCAATATTGCTACATTATTTTTCAAAGCTGCTAACGAAATTCCGCCTTATGATAAGATAAATCTCCCTGAATTCAAGAAAACTTTCAATAGACGGTCTAAGAAATATGTTGTCACTAGGTTCAGACGTAAAGTCAAAGAAAATTCATTTTTAAACGTAGCCACAAGGCAATGGAATAATCTACCTAACGAAATTAAGCATATTACAAAACTGAAAGAATTCCGAAATAGTGTGAGAAGATTTATTCTTAAGCAAAAATTCATCTCAGGAAGATCTTGGACAGGGTACAAATTCTATAATAGCAATTACTAGAATGTAGACTTATTCTTAGCCTTCTTAGCAATGTATAGGTTTGTAAATAGTATGATTTTGTTTTATTTTTTTAATGACGCTATTTTGAGAAGCCATCAGTTTGTATTAATTGCTTTAACTGTAGTTTGCATTTTAATGAAAACTACATGTTACAATATGAAATAGTGATAGCTTGGTGGTGGATTTGCACCTAGTTCGTCAAACAGCTTGCTAATTGAGCCAGTTTCAAATGTTTCAATAGACATTTCATTGGTATATATATGCTTGTAGAGGAGTGAATTTGTGGGTAAGAAAAATAGTGAATTTATCTAGGAAATCGCAATGAATATAAATGAGTAAACTTAGGAAAGTGGAAATGCATTTGTCTGTCATGCATAAACAGTAATATTACATGTATTAAATTACCCACTAAATAAATATCCCAAAAATTAATCAATGATTCAGTGTAGAAACTAAAGTTATTCAAAAGTTAACAACAGAGCTCAAACATGACTTCCTTATTCAAGAATCATCTTTCAACCTGTCCCTACCTGCCATATTGATTAATCAACAATATCGTCATTTGTAACCTCTCCCCTGAAAATATATTGCTACTCAAGCAAATAGTTTGTTTGAGCAAATACAATATTTGATAAGAATATTTTCTTTGTTCTTAGTGTTGTCATATGACTAACAAGAGATATCCTCTACATGTTGAAATTATTAATAAATATATCATGAATGTTAATGTTCCAGCGGTGTAGCAAAAATTTTCTAAATGGCAAAGAAAGCAATACAGGAATAGCTTAAACGTTTTGAAATTTTACAACATGTAATATACCAATGATCTGAACAGGAGAATACTAAAAACAAATATATTTACAGATATACATGTAACACTTTGTTTGCAGGAACAATTCCTAGACAACATATATAAACAATATTGCAAACGAAATTTATATTTAAACCACAAATATTTAAAACCGCTAGGTACTTGGTATTTTATGTGCCTATATTCAATGTTTTTCCTAAAATATATTTGGTGATTAAATGCTTTATTTATTTTTGATCAATATTGCCTATTTTAAATATCCAAATTTTAGATTTCATCAGAACTTTTAACTAATATAAAAATTTACAATTGTTTATTACAATCTATAGCACCATTCTGTTTCAATTTAAAACTAGGCGTCAAAATGTAAAACGGTGTATTGAGCTGCATAGTATTGCATAAGCAAACCATTTTAAGCTGCTACACAATCCAAAGAAAGTATTTATGCAGCAATACACAGACATACATACATACATATATATATATATATATATATATACATATATATTAAATTTTGATATTAGGTATGGCTTAAGCCTGTAGTTTACTGACACTGACAAAAAACTGGCCAAAATCGGACATATCAGATATTGGCGCGTGACTATGAAATGAGCCCTACGCTATCACACACATTCCATTTATGATTTTTTTACATTAATGGGCCGAACGGCTCACACCCGCATAAATATATAGATGAATATTTTGTCATATAACACATGAAATTCGTCAAATCATTAAACATCAATGGAAACGAAATTTGCTCATAAAAAGTAATCTAAATTAAATTGAATACAACACTACAAAAACTAGTTTGTGCCAGTTGAACCGAAGCCGCCAGTTCCTCTTTGAGTGTCTGACAGTTTTTCAACTTCTTTGAGTACTGGGAGATATATTTGTTCGCAAATCAATTGAGCAATACGCATGCCAGGTTCTACAGTAAATGGATTTACCCCAAAATTGAATAACACGACTTTTAATTCACCCCGATAGTCTTCATCTACGACACCCGCACCAACATCAATCCCATGCTTAACAGCTAAGCCAGAACGAGGCGCAATTCGTCCATAGCATCCCTCGGGTAAAGCAATTTTCAGACCAGTCGAAACAAGAGCGCGCTCGCCTAAATATAAGCATAGCCATTTAAAATGTTTACGTATGGAAAATTTGCCTGAAAAATAGTGTTTAACAAAAATTCCTTTTCAAAACGCCATAGTCCAGCCACATAACTAACTTTGTTTATAACTACACACAACCTTCATAATATTAATCAAAACAATAAAATTTTAACATTAAAATCACAATGAAGAATAAATTTTAATAAATCCTGTAAATGGTTCAAGATATTTCGACCAAACCCAAACCAAGACGTATCCAAGTGTGACCCGACCATATTTTCAATACCTTTCAAACCTGTGCAAATGATGGAATTCATAAGAATTTATTCCATATTTTATATACTTATTTTCACACAATATTTGAAATTTTTTTTGAAAGGTATTCCTTTTTAAAAAAAATGCAGGAAAAGAGAATTCACTTAGAAAATGTGTATTAGACATACATGATTCCCAAAAGAGATAGGAGAAAGCCACCAAGTCTTACTACGAAAGTTAAACAACATCTTTAGTAAGATGATCTTACATAGGAAATATAATAGAAAATCTTAAAAAAATATACTATTCAAAATTAAATTTTGAGAGATGATTCTTAGGAAATGTTCTTTTGTGAAAAATTCCTAAAAATCAAGACTCATGCAAATATAAGTTCTTGATCAAAACGGTAGAGTTTGGGAGAAAAGACACTTATATACAACTAAAACATATGACTTAGATTTCTTAAAATAATAACTATATTTAAAGATTTGTAATAATTTTGGGGTAATTGAAGTTTGTCTGGTCTTGGTGCAGAAATAAATATTCTCTCTCCAATATTTCGGTTTTTTCATCGTTTTCGGCACATAAAGGCTCATGTGATAAGAAATTTTATCTTTCCATCATTTTATAAATTTCTCGCAAATATGGTAGTCTAAATGAGTATGCATTTTCAACAAAACCAGGTCAATTTATCAAAATTTGCTGTACACTTAATATTTAAGCATGTGCAAAAGCTAATCAGTAACTGTAAAAGGCTGAGACTAACTTATGTCAGATTCTGTGTGAAATTATGAAGAAAATGCGGTGATAGGAAGAACAATCCATTACAAATTCTTTAATAACAGCTATTAATTCGTTTTGAAAAATGAATGTTTGGTAATGAAATTTCCTTTATAAGTCAAACGACTGCTTCGTAACATATAACTGCAAATTTTTATATAAAAATAATTTAGTTCATACATATTATAGCGTACATTATACAGGGTATGCAGAGCGGTTTCATCGTGAGTTTATGGAGGTCTACGTGATTCGTTGTATAGGTAATTACTATCATTTCTCGCTCATTGCTTTGCAAATAGCTTACGCGGGATTTACATAATACATCGCACTCATTTTATTGAAGCGGTGTTTCCTTCTTCCCTGTTATGCATACGCATAAATCGCTACATGTATTTCTATTCATACTTTATATTCTCAAATATTAATATATCTATATTATAATACCTATATTATTTAAGTTGTTTCTGAATATGTAATATACTAAATCATTTTCATAACTTTATAAAATAAATTTTATATCGTTCCTTAGGCTAATGGTTAGCAAAAAATATAGGTATTCATAAATTCTTTCCTTTTCCTATGATATATATATATATATATATATAGAGAGAAGTCTTCCAGATATAAATCTCAAATTTCATGTTTATTGGCATGGGTATCATAGATTGAGGGCAGCAAAACATGACACCCCCTTCCAAATCAAAAAATTTTCGGCTATGGGGAAGCGCTACACTTCATATATGAACATTTAAGACATTTTTTAATTCAAATAGGCCCATTTAGAGCAAAAAAAATTACATTTTTTTTCTAACTTTCAAGTGCTATTGACAAATTATAAACGCGCTATGGGCCCACACCTCTTAATTTATTCAAAAAGCGGGAAAAAATATGTGTCTATGTGGACTGTGTAACAACCTCAATCAAAAATTTCGAAATTCCAGTTGCTAGAAGGCCCAGAACTGCAAAGAGGCGCTTTGTTACCAAAATTTGAAGGCGGGACCGTTTTGGGTCTAAAAATCTCGAAAATGGTAATATATATATATATATATATATATATATATATATACCTATATTTTTTTAAAATTTTTTTATCATTTATTCTTATAATTCTAGACTATATCATTCAGTCTATAGTGCAAAATTTGTTAACACTTCAAAATATAGAAATGAAGCACAATCTACTTAGACTTTCAATGTTACAAGTTAATTGTTACGTATACTATAGATATTTTAAAATTTATTAACAATATTAAAAATATTAAATAGTCATCATCAACCTGTAGACAAATTTTTAGAACCATACCTTCGGTATAGCAAATATTTCTAGAAATTACCAATCTTCCGTTTGAACGAAAGAGATATAAATAGCTCTTCCACGTGTTCATATGTCGCCAGATTGCGCAATTTTAGTACTAAACACACTACCGTTCACGTTTAATTAGTTCGTCGTGATAACAATTGCTGTTGTCAAATTGAGCACGTCTGCAATACACACAAGGTAAACGTTTTATTTAAGTGAATTCCAAAACGAAACTATTTTACTATCCTCTTTTAAAGCTTAACGGTTCGTCGATTTTTGGGTCTTTTCGCTGCAAAATATGTTGTTTTTTTAGCAACTTTGAACAACTAGGCCCATTCGGTGACAAATTTTCAAATTGTACTAAATAAAAATCGATTAATTCGTAAATGTTTTTCTTTGAAGCTGTTGTTACATGTTCATTGTCAGCAACAGCTTAAGAATAAACTTTGAGAGAAATAAATTTTAGTTTTTATGAAATATGTGATCCACGCATTTTTTGGAATATTTTCTTGAATATAATGTATGTCTGTTTAATTCCGGCCCGTATTTCTCTATAATGAGGTTTACTCCTTTTAGTTCTTCCGAAATTTGAGCATTACAATTCTCAGATAAATTGATTTGGGAAAGTATATCCTCCATAGAAGTGTCAAAATCAATCATAATTCAACTAATTTTGAAAAGATAGATTTTGAAATTTTGCATGTGATATTTTAAAAACATTACTAATTAAGTTTAAATTTAATGGAAAATAGTTATACAAGTTAAAAAATATCGTATCGTTAAGGTTGCTTACCATTGTCTGTGATGCAATCATATCTTACTGCAATTATAAACAGTCAATATCTCTAAGAAATTATATAACACCATATTCTATAAAAACCTAGAAAATTTGTGATTCTATTTTACCCCTAGGTTTAAAAATCAAATGTCCGCGTCTCTAAAAAACAAACTTATCGTTCCAATCCCCAAGTTTCTACTAAAGAGGAATACTATAGAGTAACTGTTTTTATACCGTTTATAGATACAACATTATCACATTACGTCTCAGATTTACTGCAAAAACCAAGTCAGCAAAGGCATTTAATATCCTAACACCATTTGGGTGTCGAAAGACCGATGCTGAGGGAATATTTTCGACACTAATTGATTTTCATAAAAGCGCCATTCTCGACAATGACGAGCAACTTAGTTCTGGGACAATAAATATAAAGCTACACTTGAATTCAGACGTATTAAGTGGGAACATCACACTACGATTGATTGTAAGATTACCCTGCTAGATACACTGAAAAAATATATTTCCAGTAATGCATCACCTTATTATTTCGGTCCTAATATTTGTATCTACCGCCGCGCCAGAACGGGTGTTTTCGGCATTTAAATTAATGAAAACATTTTTAAGAAATAGAACGAAAGAAGACAGGTTAAATGGATAGGCACTGATGTTATTTAATCCAGAGGATATGGAAATAAATATAACAAACGTGATCGAGAGATTCACGGATAAAAAGAATAATAATAATTTTTATTCTGTTCAATAAAAATTTTGGAATCAGTTTATTCGTTTTGTTTATATTATGGTAAAATAAAGGTTCATACGTAGAATTTCAGCGTTTTATAAAATCGAAAATATTCCACGATTCGGCCCCCTCCCGTAAACAAAATCCTGGGTTGGTGCCTGTGTCTACAATCAGGGCATGTTCGCCACAAACCGCAATGATAACTAAAAATGTTTGATTGTACTTTGAATCTTAACTTGTATAGCACATTTTGTTAAAATCGACGTACTTTTTGTTGGAAATGATTACTCCATTTGGAATAACATATTTTGCAAAAAATGAATGAAAGTAAATAAAATTCAATATCAAATGAGCTAATATGTGACGAAAAATACTCGAAATAAGAAATTTTGAAGTCATGTATTCGTTGAAGCAACCAGGCGTCAGACAATTTATTTACCAAGCCGCGCTCTCATTAAATTGCTGCGGTTACCACAAATGAAACACACTTAAGCTGAGACATTTACACGAGCATTTCTTAAATGTTTTTATAACAAACAGCAAAATATACAATCTCGCCATGACATGGAATGGAAAAGGTACATTTCAAAACAGGATACAAAGTATTTCCAAATAGAAGTGCTCATTATGGGTAAATATTATATCCGCACAAATTTTCCAGCTGTCTATGTTCGTGAAATATAGTATATATATATATACAGATCAAATACCTGGTTTAAGTACAAGTAATTCTGTGCTATGAAGATCAAAACCGGCAGACCTATCACTGCCTTTTACAGGCAAATGAGCTTTAGCATCAACTCTTTGAACTTCAAGTACCATTGAATTGTCAACATTGCTCGAAGAAAATGGTACTTTGGTTGTCATTATTTTATGAAATATATCTAAATACAATTATTTATTACAAACACTTAATATAAAATTCCAACTACACAAATGTAATTCTAAATATACTTATGTGAGATTCGATCAAGAGCACCAAACATCATTAATCACGATATTCAACACAATTGGTTTGGTTGGAAGCTCCAGAAAATTTAAAAATTGGGAAATTATAAAATCGAGGACACATGAAACATATTCTCGATCATATTCACAGTACCGTAAAAGCACAATTTGATACACTAACTGGATGAAAGTAGAAACACGGACTAAGGATTGGGACGGTTGTTTTGCTCAATTCGGCATTTTTCAAAGTTTAATAAATTAAATAAAACAATTATAATCTCACATTTTTTGCATACATCGAGAATAACAATACGGCCAAGAAGATTAAAAACAGAAACGTTTAAAATGCGATTAAAAACCCAAATTTAAATAAAACTTTTTGTTGATTTAACAATTGGTAAATATCTACAAGCTATATTTGAACATGATATAGCTGTTGTGATATTGTTACTAATATGTAATAATTAGGTAATCATAATGGAGGATATTTTAAATTCAAGAGCAAAAATTTTTAGTAATAAACAACTGAAAGCATTGAAGACGTATTTATAAATATTTTCCTGTGAAATATGTTTCCATGTTTACTTGAAATTTACTGATTTTAATAGTATAGAATATTTTGGTGAATTTGTAGCGTTAAAATAAAATGGGCAAAATTGCAGAATAGCGCCTGTGAAAGAACGAGTAAGAAATTAAAAAAGGGGAAGAGTTACAAAAACCATAAAACGTAGCGCGAAGTACAATTTATCCCTCTAATGCACGTAGTTGCAGCTTCAGTGAAATCAATGTGTAATTTCTACATTTTACTTATTCTGAAAAAAACTTAATCCCTTACTTATCCCTTTGGCATGCTAAACACATACCATTTGTGATATAATTAAATCTTAAAATTGAAACATGATGTTTTAGTAATTATAAATAGACATGTTCTTAAAATACAGAAATCAACATTTTTGGAAATATTTTAGATGACTCAAATTAAAAAATATTTCCACGCTCATAGAAAACTAAGGTCAGCGATACGATCATTATAAATGATTTTAATCTGTTGCTAGCTGCCAGAGGCGTATTCTCTTTATGTGCGAGGTGTGCGCCGCACACCTAACCAGAATTTTTATGATTTTACAGCGGTTTTTCCTATCGCTTATTTGGGAACTAAGTAAATTTAATGCCGCATCAGACTGATTTTTACACTATATTTTTATAAATAGTAATTTGTGATTAAATATAAATACTCAATCGAATTGAGTTGCCATTTTAATAACGCATTGCTTTCAGTACTTTCTTACAAAAGCTGTATCTATCTAAATTACAATTTTGGTGAAATTAAAGCATTTCTAATGTTTTGATCCATAATCTATAAATTGGTTTAATTTGCTAGTATTATATTGTTTACATATCACTGATAAGTGATAAATTAAAATGTTCTAGTTGCTTCAATCGTGATGTCGCAATAGGCTAGGACGCTAGGTATTGCGAGACATCCACATTCAATAGACATTAAAAGAGCAAGGTGTGCGTTCATATTAACGCACACTACGAAATTAAGCGTAACCGTTGAAATTGCATCCTATGTTTGTCGCCGAACGTTATTGATTGGTTCACGAAATGGAAATAGATCATTTCGAGGCGTGCACTAATGATCACCACACCTCGAGTGAGAAATCAAACATCTCAGTTAATTACCGCCAAGCAAACATCAATCAAAATAGAGAAACTTTTTCAAGTTCTACATGTACAACATTGGCTGTGGTGTTAAGCTAAAACAAATGTTGACAGTGGGCTTTATTCTAATTTATTAGACTATTTTAGTGGCTGAAGCAGTTATTAGCAGTAAACCAGAAAAGCTGAAACAGTGTCATGTGCACAACACGCAGACCTGGTTAAACGTGTTTATGAGCCTGCAAAGGGGGGCTCATCAATGCTAGACAAAAGCTGTGGAATATGAGCATTAGCTTACTAATATTTACGGCCAACAAAAAACAGTTTCTTAGTCCGCCTTAATAATGACTGCATATGGTACGATTAGGTGGGTCGCAGAAATGGAATCGGATACGGATCGGATCTTCATTTTGAGAAACTTCGAATCCAAAAATTGTTGAATCTTGTGTACTTGTACATTTTATAAATTACGCAAATGTTTACATTTAATCCTAATTTAATAAACTCAATCTAAGTGAAATTTTGCAATTGAATTTCATTGTTCATACAACAGGTTCCGTGTTATTCTTTCTAACAACTTATAAAATTGATGACCAATACTTCAAATCTGAAAATGTGATTCATGTTAGCCATCACAATGATAAAATATAAAGCAACCAAAAACATGTTTGTACAAACTTGCAAATGGAAGAGCATAATTCTGAAAGGATTCTCTCGAATATGTATGTCAAAGAGCACAGAACACAGAGAAGCAAGTGGAAATTTTGAAACATTCAGTTCAGTATTGACGTATTTTATTTAATACAATGATGAAACCAAACCGAACCACTAGCAAATCTGCACCGCACACTAGGCAAAGTGGCCCACGCTCCGCCACTGTTAGCTGCTAAATTCGTCCAATAAGGCAAAGTTAGGTGGGTGATACAGTGAGACTATTATGGATATGTTCCTTTTATCCCGACATTTAAAAACCTGATATTCTATGTTAGAAAAAGGTACAGCGGTTGACAATAGACTTCAATGGGGCCTGATAACCTCCCTTATTGGATTCTCTGAGATAATGCAGCCTGGTTGGCAGGACCAGTCTGCCACATCATTAATTGTTCGATTTCCTCATGAGTTTTCCCACAGTGTTGGAAAATATCTAAAATAATACCTATTGCGAAGGCATCAACACCACAGCAGATGAAAGATTATCGCCCGGTCTCCGTCATCAATATTTTAGCGAGGTGTTGTGAGCGTATAGTCATCAAAACCTTTCTCGACGAAGCTTATCAAACATCACTGAAATCAACTCAATTTGGTTTCAGAAAGTGTGGATCCGCCACAGGTGCTGGCATAAAGATTTTAAATGGTGTCTGCAAACTAGCCAAATCACATGAATATGTCCGGATAATAGCCTTGGATATGTCCAAGGCTTTCGATACCGTGTCACACAGCAGTATTCTTAACGGGCTGAAAGACATCTGCCCTCGCGTCAATCCCTACATCGTCAACTGGGTCATGGGATTCCTACATGGTAGGCGTTACTATACTGTGGTTGATAGTGAT
>CABFPE010000547.1:55154-82067 GCA_900660155.1 Hofstenia miamia | reverse complement strand
ATTTGATGATATCCTTTCCATCCCTCCACATCCTGACTCTCCATTTCTATCCTGCCATGTTGTCTGTGATCAAGAGTCTCATCTTGCACTCATGAATCCTGATATGTGGTCTTAAGTCATATTGATTTGCTATTACTGCCTCTCTGATGATGAGCACAAATCTTTTCGCCTTTGTCTCTGTTGCCATAATGCGCCTTGCCATGACAGATTATCTCACTCTGATCTTCCTCTGCCCCCTAACTCTGGCTTTTACTTATTGCTTGCCAATGCCCACAGTTTTGTATCTTTAAACCAGCATCTCAGTTTTTACAACTTTTTCTTGCATTCCCCTGTTGACTTCATTTTCATCACTGAAAACTGGCATGATCCTGCTGTTGCTTACAGTGTTGTTTTCCCCAACTCTACTCTCAAAGTTCTTTCTTTGATGGATCACTCCAGTGGTAATCATGGAGATGTTCTCATTGATTCATGACTTCCTAACCTTGACATCTGTCCCATCTCATTTGATTCATTATCATTTGATTTCTGTTGTGGCTTTGCTGTTGTTCCCAGTGACCATATTGTTTCCCTGCTCTGTATTTAACACCCTCCTTTGAATTGTGAGTTTCACATTCCCATTGCTGATTTATGATCTATGTTTGAGTCTTTTTATGAACAATCTATCTCCCTCTCTCTCATCATCTTGGCTTTTCCATTCAGCCTCATTTTCTTGTTTGTGGTGACTTCAATCTTCCTAATATCTGGTGGAATGCACTCTACTCTACTGACACTTATGAGTCTGCTGTTTTAGAATTTTTTGCCTGCTTTTCTCTTGAGCAAGCAGTATTTTCTCCTACTTCCAGCTCCTCCCTACTTGATTTGGTTCTGTGCTCTCCCCCTGATTACACATTTAACATATCTGAAATCCCTGTTCCTGCTAAGCTGTCAGATCATTCATTTGTCCACTTCAATCTGTCTGTTAACTCTGCTTCTCCATCTGCTTATCCAGCTGCTCCAAAATATGCTTGATTTAACAGTGACTTTCTATCACTTAATACTGCTCTATCATCTTCACTCCATGTTTTTAGTGATTCCTTTACAATTGATGATTGGTTCACCTTCTTACACCAAGTTATTTCTTCTTATGTTCCTTGTCAGTGGAAAAAGCATGCTTCTCTTCCTTTCTATTTCTCATCCTTAACTGGGCACTCCTTGAATAAATTGGAGTCTTGCATATGCCATTCTGGTACTACTGCTTCTCTGAAGCTTGCTGCTCTTACAGATGTTATCAATTTTATGAAACTTGACAAATTCTCTCTTCTGTCTAGCTTCTCATCCAGTTCTCTTCAAGACTATTATTCCTTTCTGCATTCTCTTCACTCCAAGCCAGAACTCCCCAATTTAAGATGGAATTTTCTTTCTGCACACTCTGACCTGGAGAAAGCTCATCTGCTCAACACATATTTTGCCTCTAACTTCTCTGAACCTGTTTCCATGTGCCCTGGTCTGTCTGCTGCCTCCCTGCTAATCCAACTTTATGAAATTGACTTCAGCACCCATGCTTAAATCTTGCAAGTTGTCTGGTCCTTGATATCCTGATGCTGTCCCTTCCTTTATAATTCATGAAACCTCCTCCATGATTTCTATCCATTTAAAACATCTTTACTCCTTCATTTGCTCCTCTAAGTACTACCCTGCCTATTGGAAGACATCTTGGATTTATCCACTGTTAAAATCTTATCAGCTCCCCTCCTCAAAGGTGACGTCCTACCACCCAATAGCTATTCTATCTCAGCTATCATCTTTGAACACCTTGTTTTTTGTTATGTATTTCCAAAAATTCTTCACCTCATCTCTTCTTCTCAGCATGGCAACTTTTCTGGTAGGTCTACAATTACTAACTTACTCACACTATCAAAAACTGCTACTTTCACTTTGATTGTAATGATCCTGGTTGTATTATCTTCCTTGACATCTCAAAAGCATTGTATTGCCTCCCTCATTCATTTCTGCTTGACAAGTTATGTTTATTTGTTTTTGATGCAGATTTCATTGAACTGTTCCAGTCTTACCTGCCCAATCACCAAAAAGGAATCAAATTCAACTCAGCTATTTCTTCTTCTGTCCCTGTTACTAGTGATTCCCCTCAAGGCTCAGTGTTTGCTGTAATTTTCTTCCTCATTGCCATTAATGACCTCCCTCATTCTGTTCTCAACTCCTCTTGCCAGTTGTATGTTGATGACACTGAGATTTTTTATTTTGGCTGGTCTTTTGTTTCTAACATTTCTTTTGATCTTGAGCATTTGTATAGTTGGTCCTCTGNGTTCCTTGTCAGTGGAAAAAGCATGCTTCTCTTCCTTTCTATTTCTCATCCTTAACTGGGCACTCCTTGAATAAATTGGAGTCTTGCATATGCCATTCTGGTACTACTGCTTCTCTGAAGCTTGCTGCTCTTACAGATGTTATCAATTTTATGAAACTTGACAAATTCTCTCTTCTGTCTAGCTTCTCATCCAGTTCTCTTCAAGACTATTATTCCTTTCTGCATTCTCTTCACTCCAAGCCAGAACTCCCCAATTTAAGATGGAATTTTCTTTCTGCACACTCTGACCTGGAGAAAGCTCATCTGCTCAACACATATTTTGCCTCTAACTTCTCTGAACCTGTTTCCATGTGCCCTGGTCTGTCTGCTGCCTCCCTGCTAATCCAACTTTATGAAATTGACTTCAGCACCCATGCTTAAATCTTGCAAGTTGTCTGGTCCTTGATATCCTGATGCTGTCCCTTCCTTTATAATTCATGAAACCTCCTCCATGATTTCTATCCATTTAAAACATCTTTACTCCTTCATTTGCTCCTCTAAGTACTACCCTGCCTATTGGAAGACATCTTGGATTTATCCACTGTTAAAATCTTATCAGCTCCCCTCCTCAAAGGTGACGTCCTACCACCCAATAGCTATTCTATCTCAGCTATCATCTTTGAACACCTTGTTTTTTGTTATGTATTTCCAAAAATTCTTCACCTCATCTCTTCTTCTCAGCATGGCAACTTTTCTGGTAGGTCTACAATTACTAACTTACTCACACTATCAAAAACTGCTACTTTCACTTTGATTGTAATGATCCTGGTTGTATTATCTTCCTTGACATCTCAAAAGCATTGTATTGCCTCCCTCATTCATTTCTGCTTGACAAGTTATGTTTATTTGTTTTTGATGCAGATTTCATTGAACTGTTCCAGTCTTACCTGCCCAATCACCAAAAAGGAATCAAATTCAACTCAGCTATTTCTTCTTCTGTCCCTGTTACTAGTGATTCCCCTCAAGGCTCAGTGTTAGCTGTAATTTTCTTCCTCATTGCCATTAATGACCTCCCTCATTCTGTTCTCAACTCCTCTTGCCAGTTGTATGTTGATGACACTGAGATTTTTTATTTTGGCTGGTCTTTTGTTTCTAACATTTCTTTTGATCTTGAGCATTTGTATAGTTGGTCCTCTGTCAACCATCTTGATTTTAGCACTACCAAGATGTGTGGGATTTCCTTTTCTGTGGCTCCCCCTTCTGATTTGCCTCTACCTGTGAACTTTGCTCCTCATCACACTCATCTTGGAGTTAAACTTGCTGCAAACTTAAATTGGACTGTACATATGTCTTTGTGTCTCTTCAAAGCTAATTCCTTGTTATTTGCCCTTTTCCATAATGTTCCTTTTAATACCCTGTCTACTGTGAAACTTTCTCTTTGTTTAAGTCCATTCCTCATGCCATTCTTCTCTACATGTCTCTCTGTTAGTGGCCTTCCTGTTCCTTGTTCCACTCTATGGAAGATTTCCAGTAGTGTGCCTTCAAATTGATCTCTCCATTGCCATACAAAAATGCCCTTCTCAAATTATCCACTCTCCTGCTGTCACTCTACTTCCATGCCTGTGATCTCCTCCTGTTCAATCAAACGCTCACTGGCAAATTGGATCTTGATCTTTTTGATTTCAAAAAGTTTCTAATTCCTGCTCCACTCTGATGATGTTGTCACATTCTCCATTCATTTACCAAGAAACATCACACCCTTCACTTGTTTTTCAATCATGCTTGTAGTGCTGCTAATTACATCTTGACTCTCAACCCTCCAGCAGCAATTGATTTCTTTTCCCCACCACAAAGATTCAACAAATCTTTGATGGCTTTCCTCTTTGCTGAGCCCTTCTCCAACTTCACCTACTCTTCCATTTGCTCCTATTTCATCTCCTGTGACTGTCCTCACTGCTGTAGAACTTGACTTAATTTTATTTTTTTTGTTGTGTATGCCTTCAGTGGCTAAATAAACTCATTCATTATTATTATTATTATCAATATACTTACACTGTCCAATTCATTCCTTGTCCAGTTCACCCTTGTCTAATTTATGAATGTTTTAATGACATTCTTGCTGCAAAATTAATCAAAAAACAAAACAAAAGAATGCATATAATCAAACTAATTAAGTATAAGAAGCAAGTAAGGAAAAACTTATTTTTAAACAAAAAACACATAAAACAAATAGATTAAAAAACTTAAAGATTGATATTTAATAACACTTTTACAAGCATAATATAAAAAGACTGAAAGGCAAGGTTGTAAATTTTACAATCATTATTACTCTAATAATAGAAACTAACATCACCAAAGCCTAAGTTAATTAATATTATTATTATTATTATAATTAACAAATTACCTCATCAAATACAGTGCCCTAGCAACACTATACAAGCATATTAATAACACTAGTAAGAGTTTGCATTTTCTAAAATATTTAATAAACAAGCGCAACTTTTACAGCAAGGTTGACACCAAAGTAGTTTAGGAGGTCATGAAGAGGTCTCATTGGGACACCCTGAAGTACCTGTAACACTTAGCTGATTCAGCAATATCAAGGAGGGGTTTAATTAGGGATTTACATACTTGACATTATTTAGTTTCCCAACTAATGGGTTTTCAAGGCACATTTTAATTAGTGATTCATGACATTTACAGGTGATTTATTTTTGTGACATTTCAGGGTAATGGATTTTTTTACAATGATTCATACACATGTTGGGGCCAATTTAGTTTACAATCACATGTTTTGCTAAAGTGACTGATTTATGTGGCTAATTTCATTACATATTTTTTTGTTAATATACCTGGCTATATCACACATTATGCATGCTTACACAGGTTTTGTATAATACATTGGGTTTCTGTTGCATTTGTAATAATGACTAAAATTTTTCCTATCCATAAAAATTCCTAGTGTTTCAACTGTTTACAGGACTGATGTACAATATTTAATTCAAAATCATTACATGTTTTCAAAGTACACTATTTCATTTAAAAAAATTCCATGTTTTAATTAATTTTCACAAAATGAGAAAAATATTCATCATACTTAAAGGTATAATATGTGACAGAAGCAAGCTACATTTTCAAAAAAAATAAAACATTGTTTATGTATAAAAACAAATTAACTTTAAATTCACATGAAGTATAGACTTACATTTTAAAATCAAAAATAGTTTTTGGAAATAGTAAAACAAATGGTTATGCATAAAAACAACTTAATATTACAAACATTAAATATACTTACATGTTAAAATTAAAATGTGGTTTTATGCACAAATGTGCAATTTAATTTCTTAAAAATTATATATGCAATGTTATTAATAAAATTTATACACACATGCTTTGCAATATACAATATTATTATATATTAGTTTTTACATGGCAATCTTCTTCTCTCTGAATTTTGTTGTGGTGTATATGGGTTGTACACATTTTAGACTGTTACATTTTTGTCCACTTTGCACATTACTCACTTTATTTGGTTTATGACTTTGCATGGATGTATACATTACATGGGTTTTCTGGCATTCACTGCTTTTTTTACTTTTGCACATTTCTCACTTTATTTGGTTTATGACTTTGCATGGAAGTATTCATTATATGGGTGTTCTGGCTTTCAATGCTTTCTCAACTTTTGAATGTTTTTTTTCACTTTATTTGGTTTATGGGGTTTTATGTGGGTGTATGCATTATATGGGTTTTCTGCTTTTGTAACTTTATTGCATAAATACAATGACACATTTGTTATTCATAGTTGATGATGATTTTTCCATCATTAATATATGATTTCCAATTGTTAAATTTGTAAACTCTGTGATGCAGTCACCATTCTAAACCAGTGGTGGAGCATGGGCCACATTGCCTAGTGTGCGGTGCAGAGTTAGTAGTGGCTCGGTTCAGTTTGGTTTCATCATTGTATTTGAATTAAAATAGGTCAATGATGAACCAAATATTCAAAATTTATAAATATTTGTTAATGAATATTTATTCTAAATTCCGTTTCACTCTTTACTTATTATGCAGTTTGTTCGGTTTGAAAAAGTTCACGTTATTAGCTTAAATTAATAAATGATTTGGTTCGGTTTGGTTTCATTTCTGAAAGGGTTCGGTTTGGCCCAACTTCTGAAAATTACAACAGCTTGCAACTCTGGTGCGGTGTATTATATCAATAAAAAGAATTTTATTCAACGGAAACTATAGACCTGCATAAAATAATGCACTTCAAAAAGTCAAGAACAAAATTTATTTATACACTAGTTCAATTTGTCTTTGCTTTTTCAAAAATTCTTTTATTACATCATCATAAAATGAATCTGACTGCCTCAATCTTTGCAATATTTCTTTCTCAATTGAAAGCAAACTCAGATTAGAAAGTCTTTCTTGGTTTTGTGTTGCTCTGCAAAATGATTTGATTCTTTTCATTGCAGAAAATGAACGTTCTACAGATGCAGTAGTAGCAGGAATTACTAGAATAATCTGAATTAGTTTAAATACTTCAGAAAAAGCTCAGTATAAATCACCATCACACATTCGTGAAAATAACTGTTTTATTTTGCATTTCCTCAGACCTGTATAACACAGTCAGCTCATTTCTGAGTTTGGTGTAAAAAAATAAAGTTCCATAATTCGATTTTCAGTTATTAATTAAATTAGAAGGGAAGCTACTTATAAAAGATTGAAAGTTTGTTGAATCCATAAACTTGAAAAATTCTAGCTTGAAAATTGAAGAAAATCTAGCTTCTATATGGCTTACAATATGATCATATATTTCGAAATATAATCGACGTTGATATGTTTCAGATGATCTATTACTTCCATCACTCTGTGTTTTTTCAATAATGTTTAACAATATAACAATGTTGTTTCTTTCCTCTTTTAAGGTATTTTTTACTTCTGTAATTTTGATCTTACAATATAAAACATCTGTGCAGTTAGTCTGTAAAGTGTCAGATAGAACATCAGTGTAACAGAAAATTCTTGATAGGATTTCAAGCAAAAAAATTGTTTCCGAATCTTTAAGAAACGCACTATATCTGCATTTCACGACAGTATCCATATCCCATTCATCTCCATTTTCTACTAAGTCTGTAAAAAATGAGATTAATGAATTTCTGTATGAATGTACTGTATTACATAAACGAGAGGTAAAATTCCATCTTGTTTGAGAAACATTTGGTAATTTTTTTTCATGTACTCTGACAGATGGTACGTTCTTTTAGAATATTTGGAGAAAAATGATGTCAAGCCATTTAAAGTTTGAAAGAAAATCCTACATTCCTTAATACTACACAGACTCTGGTGTAGCACCAAATTTAAAACATGGGCATAACAATGTGTAAAAATTGCATGGGGGTAAATAACCAAAACTTTTTTTTGAAGACCGTTGAGATGTCCACTCATAACGGATGCACCATCATAGGTTTGTCCCATCAATTTTTCAGAACAATTGAATTCTTTTACGATTTCTTCAACTTTTTTGCATAGGCTATTTGCTGACATATCACTACTGATATCTTCAAAGCCAATGAATCGCTCGTAGACACATTTATCTTTAAGGGAAATATACCTCAGTACGATGGAAAGTTGAGATTTTGATATTATATCAGTTGTTTCATCCATCATCAATGAAACATAAATTGAATTTTCAATTTCTTTTTGAATTTTGCTTAAAACAACGGTTGAGGTGGCTTTAATTAAATCATTTTGAATGATTGGGGATGTCCCCTTAAATAACGAATTGGAAGAAAAATGCAAATTTAAAACCGTATCATATTCTCTTAAAGCATTCAAATATTCGACATAATTCCTCTTATTTCAAGAGCCATCAGATTCATTGTGGCCTCTAAAAGTTACTTCTTGCTTAGCCAAGATACATACAGCATCAATTAAGCGTTTAATAAATTCTCGGTTTAGACTTAACCTTTTCATTGTGCTTTCTAAATTCAATTTTTTAGCATTTTCTATCATTGTATCGACACTTTGCAAGCCAAATACTCTAAATATATAGCCAGATTCGATGTGTGTAGCTGTTCTTTCATGTTTAGAAACACTTACAGATAAATGATTTAAGTCTGAAAATCCATATTTTGCCCAATTATTTTGTTCAGATTAAAACAGTACACTGAACCAGCCATAGGAAGAAATTAGGTTCATTTAATAATCTGAGAAATATATTCAATTTCGCGTGCATGAAATTTGCTATGTTAATACATTATTGAGAAAATGAAATAATACATTCTGACCTTTCTTTATCATCTAGAAAAGCATCTACGATCAATCCCTGTCAGGAAGGTTTTGTCTTACATTTCACTATTGCATATTCTGTTGTTGATCTCTTAAAGAACTTGCAAGAATTTTTAAAAATTTTATTGACGACGTCGATTTTTCATTAGAAAAGTTAAAAGTGTCTATTTCAAACACGTTTTACACCAAAACCTATTAATTTATAAAATCATCTACGATGATTTATTGCTGACTAAGCCTTCTTGTTTAAATCGCGCTATTTCACTTTGTTGTAAAGCATGTAATGAACTTGCAAATTGAATTATCACACAACACTTATTTTGAAGCAAATCTTTAGTTTTCCTTCGCTTAGTGGTGTGCAATTAAAATGATTCAAATTTCTTGAGATGTTTGTTTATGTCTATTTAGAAACAATAAGCCGGCAGTCTTAATTTAGAGAGCAATTAGTTCGTGTATTTTCGATTTGCAAGTTCTTTAGAACATCCTGGAGAACTTCAATAGCTCTTTCACAAATTTTAATTTTAAAAATAACTATTGCATATTATACCAGTATTAATAAATTGCAAAGCACATTTTTTATATAGCAACTAGTGCTCAAAGTAATGCAGCATATATGACACGATTGATTTAATATTATAATATATTTATTATTATTTAAACAATGCTTGTATTCAGGCTACATTTTTTACAAAAAAGTAGAAAATATTTTCAATTGAAAGTAGTATATGTAAGAATATGAATTACTCTAATTAATGAATTTTTATTGTAGAATTAGAGATGCTTGTAAGAAGGATATTTAATATTTAAAAATCAGATTAAAATCAACAGAGGCATAACTCTTGAAATCAAGTGAAGAGTACATAGATTTACTAAATTATGCAAAACCTAATGCAGAGACTTTGTCTGTTGATAGAGGTCTCAGGCAGAAGATATTAGAATGCCTTCTTGAAAGACGTTGAAACTGGAATAATTTATTCGAGATAATTGCACAGAGATAGGGTTTAATTGCATTGTTTGAGTTTTTTAATGAAGAAATAAAAGTTTGAAAAGTATAGAAATAAAGAGGGATATAGAAAATGGAAAAAATATTGAATTGGAAAGAAGTTTATTTGGTTGTAATTGGAACCTGAAATAAGTATAAAAGTGAACATAAAATGACCGGGGTCGTGGGTGGGTCCCATGTCAGTCGGAAATTGACATCAAAATTCAAAATAGATATATTTTTTGTATAAAGAACTCATATCTCTTGCAAAGTCGAATTATTACATTTGCTAGTTTGAACAAGCATTTCTCAGTGAATATTGGTCAAAAACACGTTTTCAAGACGACTTTCAAAAAACTAAATTCAATTTTCAGACATTTACTGTAGTCTAATCTATTGAACAAAAACCTACGCAAATTTCTTGATTGTTTCTTTGAAATATAATGCCGCAATATTGTAAATATCGTTTTGCCAAAAATTCAAATTTACACTATTCCCATTGTTTAATCTCCTGATGAGATACCTACGGGAAGTTTAACTTTTTTCGTTTTAATTATTCGCCCCATATTTATTCCCTTTGACAAAAATGCACTTTTTTCAGTCAATAAAATAACATACGTGATTTCGTTCTTCCAATGTTTTTACCCAAATTTGTTAATAGAAAATACATCTAATCCATTTGAAAAGTCACATTTGGAAGTTGATAAAATGCGTCTAACTATTGCTTGGAAAGCAATGAATCTATGTGCGCAGTTTAAGCAGTGAAATTAACGTAATTAAATCGCAAACATGGATGAAACATAAATTCCAATGTAAACAATTTGTTTTCATATAACTACAGCAATATGGGAATTTTGTTTTTATCTATATAGAAACAATAGAATAGTAACACATGTGTATTTATTTAGTAAACGATTATCTAATGAATTTTGGTCAATTTACTCGCTGTTTACAACATCTTGGAGGGATTAATTCAACATCTTTTACAACAAAAATTAACTTGCAAAATTATTACGTAATAGACCACTATTATTAATTACCAAAATCTTATATTATGTAACAAGTAAAGTAAATTTCTCGGCGCAAAGGTGCCTCGTAGATTTTCCTATATAGATGAATTACATTTAAATCATTATCTAATAATAGAACTTCTCGGCACCAACGCGCCTCGTGCATGTATCACATATATCATATTATATATAGTATTATATTTTATATATATCTGTTTAAGATATTCAGCCTGAACTCGGCATTCCGCTATTGATTTGAAGGAAAAATCTCACAATTGTATCATAATTTATTGAATAATTCGTGATTTCATATTATTTCTACATACATTCTATGATATCCTGACATCCCGGCGCCAACCCAAATATTTAGCAATTACAAAATTATATGATTCTAAAAGTTTTTAGATGTAAAACTCTATTAGAAAGCGATTCCGCCTAGCTTAAAACCAATTTAGTAAGCAATTTTTTAATAATTCACAATTTTTTTAAGCTTTTCCCTATCTATATTCAAGCAATATTGTATCTGATTAACATATTCCGCCTGAACCCGTCAAAATGATGTGTAAATAATAGCCGGGTCCTGCATTAGGATCTCTAGTTGTTGCGCAATTCATGATTTCTTAGAACTTTCCATCAACATTCTATATCTTGCCCTCCAGAGATATTTTAGATGTAAAACTATATTAGAAACCGATTTCGCCTAGTTTCAAACCAATTTAAGAACCAGTTATTGAATAATTCACTACTTCTTTGCTTTTTGTATCCACATTGAAGCAATGATGTATCTTATTGTCATATTCAGCCTGAACGCGGCATTAAGATATTAATATAATCACCGGATCCTACAATTTGATCACTAGCTATTAAATAATTATTTCTTAGAATTTTCTACCAACTTTGTATGATATGCTTTCATCTCAGGACCAACTCAAATACTAAGGCAAATACAAAGTTTATATATTTTCTAAAACCTTTTTAGATTTAAAATTATATTAGACAGTGATTGAACCTAGTTTAAGGTCAATCCAATCACTATTTTTTGAAAAATTTGATTTTTTTAGCATTGCCTTAATTCATTTTATGATATCCTGGCATCCCGGAACCAACTAAAAGACTAAGAAAAATGCAAAATTTTAATTTTTTTAAAGGTTTTTTTAATTTTAAGATTATCTGTTTAACATATTCAGCTTGAACCCGTTGTGACAATATTGATATATTAGCCAGATCCTACATTTAGATCACTAGTTAGTGAATACTTTATGAATTCATATTCATATTCTATGATATCCTGTCATCCCATGCCCAATGTAAACACTTTGGCAAATACAAAATTTATATATTTTTAGATGTAAAATCGTAGTAGAATGCGATTTCGCCTAGTTTAAGACCAACTTAATCAGTATTTTTTGAATAATTAACGATTTCTTAGCTTTCTCTACGCCTATTCAATCAATGATGCATCTAATTAACGTATTTAGCCTGAACCCGGCTTTCCGATATTGATTTTATATGAACATATCATAATTGTGTAAGTTATTTCATAATTTGAGATTTCATATTATTTCCACATACATTCTAGGATATCCTGCCATCCAGGCACCAACTCAAATAATAAGTCATATGCAAAATTATATATTTTCTAAAACTTTTTGGATGTAAAGCTATGTTAGAATGCGATTCCGCCTAGTTTCAAACCTACGCGATCAGCAATTTTTTGAATAATTAACGATTTTTTACTATTTCCTAACTACATTCTATGATATCCTGGCATCCCGTTACCAACCCAAACACTAAGGTAAATACAGAATTTATATATTTTCTAAATGTTTGTAAATGTAAACCTATTTTAGGAAACGATTTTGCTTAACTTCTAATCATAATTTTAATATTAAGTAGTTTGAGTAAAATTATTTATGAAAGAGTAGGGATAGTCTCTAAAATAGTTTATTAATTTCACTAAATCCAGTCAATTTTCTTATATATATTCTCTTGAAAATGTCTGATGTATTTTGACTTATTACCTTTATGAGAAGTTTTTAAGTTTGCCATTTTTGGTGTTGACATTAAATTTTTAATTGCAATTTTGTCTTCAAAAGAAAATGTATGAAATGAAGTATTGAGCAATTTGCACAGAATACAATGGGAATCACTTCAGTCATTGTTGGAACTTGAAGCCATCTATAACATAATTAAATTTATAATTTTTAATATACTCTACATTAACGTAAAATATTTTTCAAATGAATATTTCTTAAAATCAGGTGTCAAGTAAATATTTGAAATGGGTTTTTAGTTTATTCAACAACACCGCGAAAGATTTAAACATGAGACAGGACTAGTACGTGATCGGACCAACTTTTAATTTCAACTAAAAGGAGACCGGGACTCATTTGCTATTATTTTCGAAACTGTATTTGGATAGAAGCGGAAATAGATGACCCACCTAACCATATGCAGCCATCATTAAGGTGATTAAGAAACTATGTTTCTTGTTGGTCGAAAACATTAGCAAGCTAATGTTCATATTCCACAGCTTTTGTCTAGCATTGATGAGCCCCCTTTGCAACAGCAGGCTCATGATCACGTTCAACCAGGGCTGCGTGTTGTGCAAATGACACAGTGTGAGCTTGTCTGTTTTACTGCTAATAACTGGTTCATCCACTAAAATAGTCAAATTTGTTTTAGCTTAACACCACAGCCAATGTATGTATGTAGAACTTGAAAAATATACTTTATCATTTATTGAGGTTTGCTTGGCGGGATTTAAGTGAGAGTGGTGAGACATTTGATTTCTCATTCGAGGTGCGGTGATCATTAGCGCACACCTCGAAATGATCTATTTCCGTTTCGTGAACCAGTCCGCGGACTCCGTGTGTTTATCTCTCGGAGTCCTCTACCAATCAAATTTAGGATGCAATTTGAACGATTATTTTCGTAGTGGTCGTTAAAGTGAACGCACACCTTGTTCTTTTAATGTCTTTTGAAGTAACTAAGACATTTTAATTCATTAATTTATTAGTGATATGTTTGTTAAACAAGATCGATACATGTAATAGGCAATTAAATCAACGTATAGTTTATATTGGTCAAAACAATCGAAATACTTCAATTTTACCAAAACTGTAATTTAGACACAGGTTTTATGAAAAAGTATTAAATTTACTTTGTTCCTAAATAAGCGATAAGAAAAAACGCTCTAAAATCATGAAAGTGCTGGTTAAAAGGTGTGCAGCGCACACCTCGCACATAAAGAAAATACGCCTCTGGAATTACGTGGCTTTTGGAATAACATTTTGTAAAGAACTAACATAAAATCCCTTCAATCCAAGGTTTTTGATTCAAAGGTAGTGAATTTACGAGTCCTTATTTCAGGATGCAATGTCCCGTGATAGATATGAAAAAAATTTACATTCTTTTCATTTTATTAATATTTGTTTATTAATCTGATGATACTGCCTGAAAAATTCGATCAGTGTTTGATCATATCAATAGCTCAATTCAAGCAGCATTCCTTTCCTCTACAAATAAACAGTCTATTGATGAACATATGATGAAATTCAAAGTCAGGATCAAGATGAGGCAATGCATAAAGAATAAGATACAAGAATAAAAGGAATCCAGAAGTTGGACTATGACCTCAAGTTGTTATTCATTTTTGCAAAAATATTAAAAACCTGTTTTTCAGCACCATATTTAGTTGGTAAACCAAGAATAATGGGGCTTTTGGTTCAGGCGTTGTCAATGCATGTAGAAAAGTATGTCAAAATTTGACATATTGGCAAAAAAGAAAGAATGATAGATCGCGATGAATACGAATTTTGTAGTTGTGTTAAGAAAGAATATTAATACAGGAATGTGAAATTATAACAAATTAGTAACTATGATATAAACAGCATTTGGAGTTAGCCATAAAATATTTTGATTGAAATTTGGAAGGTCAAAAAATGGTAAATATAGATTAACTGAAATCCTATTATAAACTATGTCGCAAATCATATAGGTTCTACCTGAGAATTTCTTTGACTTACTCGATTTAGCAATTGGAAATAGTTGTACAGTTTACAGCAATCTTACGAGATAACTTGTAACATGTACATCTAGCCAAACCTGCACACGATCAATCAAAAGGGTTATACATGATCCAACTTCTGTGCCAAACTTTTAGATATAACCCAATTTCAACTGAAATCTGAGTTAATACTTTTGGTAAGAATTCTATTATTTTCACTGATATTATATTTTACTATGTGCAACAAATTGAGAAATCTTGCGAATTAAAAAAACGGATTTGAATATTTCATCAACAGATCATTGAAATCAACTTAAATTTATAAACAATGTGTTGAATAATAAAGCTGAAATTTTACATTTAATATCTTGTACTCGTCTAAAATTAAATATTTTTTGCAATTTTAGAGAAAAATTTTATTAAAAAAATTTATTAGAACATTGGTCTAGCAAACCGAAAATTGAAAAACCAGTTTTAAGCAAAAATCGTAAAACTGCACTGAATTAGCAGTAATGTAAGTGGGCCGGGTTTAAACCTAAGTTTTCGGCCAATTTCCATGTCTGTGTCACACCTTAGCTGTAAGTACGCATGTGTCTGTACTTACACTACTGCGAGAACTATATACATAATTATTTCAGAATTTCCATTTGCTTAATTCTTTTATAAAATTAATTCCCTTAATTAAATAGAAAAGAGAAATAGGGGCTGCGTAATTCTAGTCATGGTGAAGATATTGCAAGTACTAGTAAATACAATTTGACACCGTTTAGCAGTGCTGCGTTAGGTAATGTTTTACTAAACTTTCTATTACAACAATGCACAAAAGTCAATTCTCATTTTTAGCAGACTTGTGAATTTACATAGTCACAAATATTTTGACCATGGTAGTATTACATTATAACAGTAAATTGTTGCCACTATAGTTTTTCACAACAGGTCAAACATTCCGTGACATTCAAGACACTATCATGGTTTGACGTTAATACTTAGCAAATAGAATTCCTTTGTTTGTTCTGCAATCTGCAAAAAAATTGTGATATTTCATATTTAAGGCTATTCCTATTATTTATAAAGTTCGTATATTAGTGCTAGTTAGTTGAAACATTTATAAATGTATTAGAAAGGATAGACTTTAAAAAATTATTCAAATAAACCACGGCCACTCTTAAATATCAAGGCCTTAAAATTTTTTATTTTTGCGCATTGTATCATCATAACAAATAATATTTTCACGTAAAATTTTGCACTTATTATTTAAAAAAACATTAGCACATGCAAAAAGTATCTTCTCCATACAATTGCAAGATAAGTGAAAATCTTCATCCACACAATTTTTATAAATTGTTAATAACCTTAAACGAGTTTCTGACTGGATTATTAAATAATCAGAAACATTTAAGAAGACTCTGTAAGCCCATGAGCACAGAGAATAAGCGTAAACAGATGGACGAGTAAGGCCACCGCGATTTTTTATTGTAAATAGTTTATCATGCTCTTCACATGAAGTATCGTTAAAGCCCTGCATACAATCACGATTGAGCTTTTTTTGAATATATCTAGAAATCATATAAAGAGATTCCATTTCCGAATCATTCATTTGTAGTAAATCACAATTGTGTGTCAATTGATACTCAATTGGCGAAATATCAACATTGCATAATGAATCATTGTTCATATCAATAAATTCTTTTAATTTTTTATAGCGTAGATGAATTAATCGAACCTTTTTTTCTGCTTCTAAAATATCTGCAACTTCTACTAAAAATCGCGCTCCGCCAAATTGACGATATTTAGAAAAACTATTTTCAATTGGATCGTTTTGATATTTGCCAAGTAAACAAAATGAGTATCCACAGTTACTTAACAAATCTTTAACCTCCATAACGAGTGTTTTATTTGTAAAAATCAATGATTCCATTGTTTCCTTAGACACGAACATAATTGCCATTTGGCCAGTGTTCTAGCCAAAGAATGAACTCCTTCAAATATAAAAAATTATCATCATTCAATGATGCTATAGAGTTCTTAAAAGAATTCTTAGATTTGACACCATGGGATTTACAATTGACTATATTCCACCAATTTGTTATTTAAGAAAAACATATAAACCACTTTCCTTACCACCATCAATTTCATAAAATTCAACACCTTCAAAAGGTTCTTCCGACAAAATTGCCAACGCATGTTTCACTTTCTGTGATTCTTAAGCTGTTGGAAAGAGTGCTTTTCTAGAAAGTTTATGAGCCATTTTAGCCACTTCATTTCACTCTTTATTATAAAGCTCGTGCAATTCGCTAAAGTCTGCTTCCATTCCATGTGTAAAATCTGATGGATTAGAAAAGGTCAATTTTACATTCTTTGACCAATTTCGCCATATAGATTTCAACAAATGCACACAAAAAATGCACAAAAGTGTCATTTTGTAGAAATACATTTAACACAGACTCACCCTCAATCACTATGCTTGCATTTGAACATTTTGTAAGATTATCTTGATTAGCAAGCATTTTGAACATTTTTTGATTGGTCTTCAAACAGTCTGTAATGATAGCATGAACATCTACTCCAAGACCGTTGATGAACTTCAAAACAGATAAGACATTGTTATGCAATTGATTTGCAGTTAACTTTAAAACTGGTACTATTCCAACTACTTCATTTGATTTTCCACGAAGCTGTGAGATCATAAAGCACAAAATAGTCCTTGCAGTGTATTCATTTCCATTTTGCGCAAACCCACTAACAGTTCCTACCTTATAGTCTATTGAGGATTGCACGTATATTTCATCTATCGTTAAAACTACTTTCGCTTTTTCATTACAGAATTCTTTGTTAATAACAAAACTTAAATATGTAGAAGGCTCTAAAGTAGTTGTTTACCTTTAAATTAGAATGTATTAAACATTGTAAATGTCTTACATGTNTTTGTAAGATTATCTTGATTAGCAAGCATTTTGAACATTTTTTGATTGGTCTTCAAACAGTCTGTAATGATAGCATGAACATCTACTCCAAGACCGTTTAGGAACTTCAAAACAGATAAGACATAGTTATGCAATTGATTTGCAGTTAACTTTAAAACTGGTACTAATCCAACTACTTCATTTGACTTTCCACGAAGCTGTGAGATCTTAAAGCACAAAATAGTCCTTGCAGTGCTTTAATTTCCATTTTGCGCAAACCCACTAACAGTTCCTGCCTTATAGTCTATTGAGGATTTCACGTATATTTCATCTATTGTTAAAACTACTTTGGCTTTTTCATTAGAGAATTCTTTGTTAATAACAAAACTTAAATATGTAGAAGGCTCTAAAGTAGTTGTTACTTTTAAATTAGAATGTATTAAACATTGTAAATGTCTTACATGTGGCAAGCATAGAAAATCTCTGAGGGAATTGTAATATCTTTGAGAAAGAGCGTACAATTGATAACCCTCCAAAATGGTATTTGAGGTATATCGTCTTTGAAATTTATGTTTGCTTAATAAAATAAGCTGATCGCAAAGAAAAGAGAAGCTTCTTTCGCAAATATTACCAAAATTTAACTTGTTTGCTGTGTCTACCAGCATTGAATGAGAAATTTGAATTTGATTTTCTGCAGTTAGTTCATAGTTGGTTAAAAATATAACTAAATTGTCCAATTCAGATTTAAGAGTTAAAAAAGTACATATGTGTTTATAATCACTATCAGAAATTTTAAATGAGTTAGCGTAAAGTGATGGAACTAAATTGTTATTGATTAAATCTAACCTTAAGGTTTTCTCAACATGTAAGTGTCCATCATCGCCAACTTGATGTTTAACAAAAAATGCTGCATTAATTAAGCTAAGAAACACATAGTTTTGTATCTTAAGGTTTTCTAAGTCTTTGTAGTCTAGGTGATCATCCATGGCAAATTGATTAAGTAACTTATTATCAAAGCGTAGTCTTTTTGATTCCGGAGATTCCCTTTGAAAATGGGCAGTATTAGAAATATACTTTGGATAGTTTGGAAATAATACTGGTACAGCACTTTTCTTTAGCTTAGGATTCTTTAATTTTCTTCTTCCCATCCTTTTAGATTCAGAGAATAATACGAAATCTGTTTCCAAAAAATGGCTTCTGCAAACACCAATATTTGGTGTAGGTAAAAAGTCCTGTCTTTTATATTTTGTAGCCACTTTTGTCGAATATCTACATTTTTAGGAAACCGATATACAGGGATATATACTGATCCCTTGTAATTTGCATTGCAGTTCACAACAGCACACGTCCGAGGCATTTAGTACACTAAACAGAAGGGAATGGTGTTACAAACCACAATTAGTCATTTGCATCAACTAGCGAGCGCAGAGTGGAGAATTACCCTCACTTGTGTAAATATTATTTTCAGCAACGCGGCCTTGCTGAAGAGTGGCCGTGAATAAACAAACCATAATAAATGAATTCAATTTTAAAATATAAGTACATCTTTATGCCTCTTCATGCAAACGTCGGTCCCTGTTTTTGAAAAAGGAGCTTTTCACAAACAAAGGAACTATTTATAAATCTCTATAAATGCAACCATGTTCTCTTTCAACATTTTATAATGCATGCAACAGCGACATCATGAGTTTTATCTACTGATTTACGTAAAAATGGTTAATTCATTTTATTAAATGAGGGATAGCAAGAGAGTGTGGCACACTTGTTTGAAAGGGTGATACACTGTCAAACTTAATTCCCCAGCATAGAAGTTTGACGAGAAAAATTAAAAGCGATTAGATCGCTGAAATCAGGTTGTACGACAGCTTTGAAGGACTGGTACACGTTCAAGCTTTTCGTCGATTTGTCTGTTGCACAATTATGCAATTAAGTTTGAACGTGTATCACTCCCTTAACGAGTAGTCATTTGTCAGTGTTGGACATCAAAACTTATGTTGCGATGTTCTACATATAAAATATATCGTTGTTTGTTGAAGGACGCAAATGTTTTTATGCATACCATAAGTACATTATATTTGAAAATCCTGTTAATTTTTTACCCTTTCTAACAATTAGTTCATCACTGACAAAAAAGCTGTTCAAGTAAGATTAGATGTTACTTTTTTAAATATAATTAATTATAGAGACTCTAAATACCTAAATTTTCATTTAAAAGCGAGATGCTAAATAAATAAAATCAAGCATATAGGACACTGGTGTTAAGTTGGGGTATATTGACTCCTAGGTCTCAATGTCTGATAGTTTAAGTAATGTTTACCATTTAATTGATAGCTAACGCTTTCAAGTGTTTTGCTTGAATTTGGAAAGGTTAAGTTTTGGCTAATACCTCTTAGACGTGCCAGTGGATACTCATGTTTACCTTTTCTATTTTTTATTTCTCTCAAGACGTTTCGTAGCATTTGATATAGTGTGAATCTGAAATATTTTCGTTACCTTGACGATTTGACATATAGAACCAGATAATCGATATCGTGTTTTAAATTGCAATATAATTGTGCAACAATAGTATATTTTTATATTTTTATGAAATTCCAGAATATGTCGCTCTGAATCCATTTCGCTTAATATTTATATTATAATGATGCATCTAGTCATGTTTATTTTTATAAATATTAAATTCACACTCTGAAATATAATGTTATACATATTTTTTTTAGGTTTCTACAATACTTAATGATGATCAAACTACATTAAATGAGAAAACATCAAGTGTTCATGAAGAGTTAAAGGCTACTGTAAAGAAGTTAGAGGAGGCCGAGGGTACGTCCCGATCTTCTAAATTTGATCTAAAGCCCTTACGTTCGGAGGAAGCATCGTATATTAAGTTGAAATAATGTTTCTGAACGTGTAATAACTTCTTGAAATCTGAGATGTTTTTATTATGAAACATTCCAAATTTGTTTCGTTCGCCGAACTTTAACTGTCACCTATGGATTAATTTGTTTTACTGCATATTTATAATTCATATATTTGTATTGCATTCAGTTTTCCGTACAAATATCTTCTTGTTGCTGATAACCTCCGAGATCTCATTTTTATATAATAAAGAGAGTAGTCTCATAGGAGGAGGCAAATATTTAACTGTTGTCATTTTATGATTGTTTGAATAGTTGTTTTGTCTGACCATCGTCTTATAAGCGGGTTAAGTTGAAGGTGTATACAAATTTTCTTAAAAATTGAAAAGTGTCTAATAGAGTGGGCAACCCCATAACTTAATATGTAGGGCGTTTTTGAGACATTTTATTCTGACTCCATCTCAAATCTTCAAATACCGAATCACGAGAAATTTTGTGTCTCATCTTTATTTAATTATTTTTTCTTCATTGAGCGCAATCTTGCATGTGATTGTTCTCCACGAGTTTTTCTTGATACACATTTCCAATCGCATATAAAATTTTGAACTAATTTGGCTATTGAATAATGAGATTTGTGATTTTCTTATCGTAGATTTTGCTATAGGCTCAAGCTCTTTGTCTCAAAGCATGCAATTCATTGAAAATAGGGCTTTTCGATTTTGTAATTTCAACTTTACTATTTTCCGGTTGTTACTTGATTCCTGATACAACTTATATAAGTTAGCAAGTTCTTAGATTACAATGTAAAGCAAAATAAAATGTATTGCATATAAAATCAGTGTGAAATTTTGTATTTGCAAATTTATCCTGTGTGGGTCTGAATGTGATTAAACAGAATTTATTAACAAAAGGATTGTATTAAATACTTTAGATGTTATGCATTGGTTCTAAATCGGTTAATTCCTGTTTTAGTGTATTGCAACATCAGAATATAGATGGATTTAGAAAAGTTCGCTTTGTTTACAGGAGGCATTGCTGTTGGAGTTGGGATCTTTCTGTTAAAAAATAGAATCTTTCCTTGCAATGTAAAGAGTGCTTATGAGGTTTGTGCATTCCAACGATTTATTAGCACTTAAAATATACTGATGAATCTCACCGTCTTTTGTACAATTGCTTAAACCATGTTTTCTTAGATGCTCTTAAATTGTACAACATTGACTTCATTTTACTTAAGTCCTTTGAAATAATGTGACAAATTTTGCAAATCTGTTTAGTGTTTTGCACCTAATATTTGTATGTAATTTATGTGGATTATACTACACTGGTTTTATCATCTATACTTTAGTTACCGAAAGTAGGCAGACCTTCTGGAGACTATAAAATGGTCCTGGGTGTGAGACAAGATCTAAGCATGGGAAAAGGCAAGATAGCCGCTCAGGTAGTAATAACATGTATTTGTGTCATATTTGTTAATTACCCAGCATGTATGTGTTTTATTATTTCTAGTATTAAAAGTAGAAATTTTTGTCACTAATATGTTGTATTCCTACGATGTTTTGAAATGAAAGTTTTACAATTTCTCTTTTGCGTACAGTGATGTATTGTGCTATTTAGTGGTGAAATGAATTTTTTATTAAATGCACATTTTAAATGATTAAGGCAGAGTTGGACATTGCCCGTGCCGCGCGACTATGCGGGACGAAACACTATGGCAACTGGCGTCATGATGAAAGCTATGCAAATTTTATCTCCTCTAGTTCTTTTGATTTAATTTCTTATTGGTATGGAGTTTTATATTTAGTTATATACCTGAATCTTAAATGTACATTTCATTTTAACGGAGTGCTACTGCCTAGCACGGAGTGTGAATATTTCGTTGTTCTTCCAAAATTCAATGTAACAGGCCGACAGAGCGAATATATTGACATAATACCTGCCAATTTAAGCAAATTCACGTTTAAACCTTGTGTCTCACATTACATTTTCTGCATTCGAGGCCATCTTTGTTGTCCGTTTCTTTGACAGTAAAAAAGCTTCACATAAAGTCTATTTGATTTTGCTTTTAATTCCCTTTTGTCGTAGCATCAATAATCGTGAATTGAGATTTGATAGACCACAGCATCACTTTGATGTTACGCCAAACATTGTCTGATTTTCTTTAACCAAAATTGCATTGACTTCTTGTGAGGCGGACTGCTACGCAAGTGATTGTTCGTAGTAATTTTTCTCAACCTTGAGAGACACATGGGAATGCAAAACACCATCCACTTTAACTAATTATGAGACAATGCCAGTTTAACCTCATCGCCCTCTACTATTATTCTTTCAATGTAGACGAATCGAGGCCGGAATAATTGCGAGAAAATTCAGGCTGAAGATTTCAATTTACGGTCGAACTCATCCTAAAATTTTTTGGCGAATCAAGTTTTTTTTGAAAGTGCTGACTTGGGTTACAACTTTTGGTAAGCGTACCACTCTGGTTTAGGTGTCGCTATTCCTTAAACAATGCCAATTTTAAATTTCATATATGTTTTGCTACCAGATACATAGAATTTTTGTCGCAAGAAATTAGTGCGTGCTTTTATTTAGTGTGGACATGCTTCTGTTGCATGTTTTCAGGAGGCCTTCAAAACTGACCCAACAGCCTTGGCTTATTGGCATAAAACTGGGATGCGCAAGATCGTAGTAAAAGTACCAAGTGAAGATATCCTGTAAGTTTTTATAAATTCAATGCAATGTGTCTTTTCATGAATATGAATGTGAATAAAGAGGATTTTTGCAGCATTTACTAATAGCAATCCCTCTTGGAATTGAATGTATTTTTATCCTTTTTTCAAAATCATTTCAAAGTTGTTTTGATTTTGTTATAATGGAGTAAGTGTAGGTAACCAAAAAATAATTGCTATTTCATTATGTTCTAAAACAAAAAATTGGTTGTTATCAATTTTGTAAAATTAATAAATCAAAAAATGGGTTTGAAACTCTCTTGCTCTTTGAAAATTTTTTTGAATTTTGAAATTTCTATCATTCTGAAATTATGTCCACCGCTATATTGTATTAATGATTGCTTGTATGTACATGGCGGCCCCTAAAAGTCCTAATACTACCATTTTTTTTTCAAGAAAGAACTTGTAATGAAAACAAATATTTAAATTTGGCATTGAATCACTATGCTTCTTGGTGAGTAATTGACAAATTTTTGCATGTTTAAGGAATTGTGACGTTGATTCTTTCATTGAATAAACGCCGTCAAAATGGTGTTTTCGCAACTTTTTAACAGCTCTGTTTCAGATTTATTATGTATGAATTTTATTCAAGTTGTGTGTCTATTGTCTTATTGAAATCAAACTTGTGAGGTACAAATTAGCGATGATCGCAATGTTCACCCTCATTCACCGTCATTTCGCTTCATCCACAATAAAAGTTACAAGAATAATGGTATTCATATTAGCTAATGTAGTATCGTCCCGATATTGCCAACCCATGTTCTAATTCACTTTTAAAACGTGTTTGTCTCATTTCAATCGAACACAGTCTTAAAAAGATCATTTAATCTTGTTTGACCTCGGGTTTTAGGGCTTTACAGAACTGAGCAATTCATGTTTTCTCCGCTATTGTAATAGGTGGAGTCCTTTGAAATTTTATCTAAATATTGGAATTATTGTTGACTTAAATTGAACTATCATACAAGTTGTAATAATTGATGACTAGCGCGACCAAAATTTGAACTAATACGTCCGTCCCCATTTTTGATCTAATCACTTTAAAATGTTGACTTAAAGAAATAGCAGTCAATGCAGGTTGACAACGTGACATATCTACCACTATTTCTTAAGCAAAGATGCATTTTTAGACTTTCTATTGGTAATCCTCTGTAAATAATACCAACAAATAATAAAGTTACATATGAATTTGCAACATAGTGCTTTTTCATTGCATATAGCCAATTGGATACAATGGTAGGGAAAGGGGAAGTAGGAAATATCAATGTTTTGTAAAGCACTTTCTACACGAATATCTTTTGTTACCAATTTTTTTGGCAAACGAAAATCGTTATTGTAGCACCCCCAGTTCACCCACAAAAATTAGTTTCTTCATGAATTTATTGTGTTGAGATTTTGCGAATGGCTTCAACCAGATGTTTAACCAGCGTAATGCTGTTGTTGTTGTGCATGGATGATGTTGATGGACTGCTAATATGAGGTAGATTACTGACACATTTGAGACCTTCATTAAGCTCACTGCTACAATAAAATACATTTGCATGACTGTTAAAATCTTACAATGTTGCCCTAGACGTATCACACAGAAATGTTGTCATAAGAACAATTCTAAAAAACCATGTCAATGAAAATTTTGTATTTGTTTGTATCATTATCATTAATATAAATTTACTATTTCATACAATACAAAGTCTTTAATATATTGAGCTACTTTTAGTGAAAATGATTTGTTTAGAGAAGAACTTTATGAAAAAGCGGTGTCCTTAAATTTAGTTACAACCATTATACATGATGCTGGGCACACACAAGTCGCCCCTGGTTCTCAAACTGTTATAGGCATTGGTCCTGGACCTTGTGATGTTATTGATTCAGTTACTGGGAGGCTCTCTTTGTTGTAAAATTTTAAGTTTTGTTAGAATTGTTTTAATTATTTAAGAAATTTTTTTCAATCTCAGTTGTTTTATTAATAAGAATAAGAAAGTCTTTATTTCAAAAGTGTTTGCCAATTATATAACTGATAACTTATCAAAGAATGAAAAAATTGTGCATTCACTTTTATTAAGGTAACTCTTCTGAAGATTTAAAACTACTGGTAAGAAGTTATCCAAACAAACAATTACAAAATGTGTTTGTTAATACTGGCACTTTAGAGGGACAACATTATTCAAATGAAGAAAACATAGTTAAATTCAAGAACAACATTCTAGACATTAGCGAAAACTTCTCACCCAGAAAATTGTTTTTTTGAAAATGCACATTGATCAAATTTTTTAAAACATAAAACTCAATAATGTACTCAAAGAATTGAAAAATCACATGCTTGATTTTGATGTGATATCAACATTTGATTATCTCCTAAATGGCGCAAAGATGAAATTAGTCTTCAGTTTTTTTGCACAAAATGAAATACAAGTTGTAAGGTAACGGACAGACCCCGGCCCTATGGGACACACTGAAGTTCTCGTAACATCTATGACTATTTGCCATGTGGTAACGAAGTGATTCTATTAGACGCCATCTAGTGAAGAAAATTTTTGAGAAAGTTAAATTGAAAAATTAATTTTTTGACGAAGTTTTTATTTTTGTTTTCTAGGATTTGGACAAAGTGATATAATTGATGATGAGAATTGTTTTTGACAATATTAAATTGAGCATAATAATTTTCAGGTAAGGATTTTCTTGTTGTCTAGGATTTATGCAAACTGAAGTAATTATTGACAAGGTTTAGTTATGAAATTTTTATTGTAACAATGTCTAAGCATATCACACCATGCTATAACTTAAACAAAAAATAATTCAAAGTTACAAAACCAAAATATCTTGATTTTAGCAAAGTTTGAAATTTTTTATGAACTCATTTCTGCAGTGATTACTATTAATAAAAAATGTGGCATGCAAAGCGAAAAATATAACTATATATTTATCAATTGTGTATAAATTGTACTAAATGTAAAAGCATACATTACAAAATAGTCACAAATGACTCTAAATGATGTGAAAAATAAATCTTCAGCTTGTAAAGTTTCCTCTTCATTCTGAAATATGATGACACTTCCACATTCACCCAGGGGGTGGCCATTGGAAATGCATTAAACCATTTATTTAATGTGGCTGGTTTCCCCCAGGAGGCCTATTGTTACCATGGGCCTAAGCCATTAGCAATGAAAACGATAATAACCTTTACACAATATAATATCAAGAAAAATTTGATAGTGCATAAGTTCTATATAATTTGTAAAAATGTAAGCCGTTCTACATAAAATGAGTTTCGTTACAAAACTCAAACGTGATTGGTCAACGTTTTGTCATTGTTTAACTTCGAATAATCATTGATCGAATTTATTTTTTAAACTATAGTAAGCAATCATTTTGCAATGCATATATCATTATTGTAATTCTATCTTGCAGTGTTCAAGAATTATTTTCATCTAAATATTTAATATGTGTTGCCTTGAGTAAAAAATTTATGTTTGTTAAGATAAATGCGTTTTAATTTCATTTAATCATGCTCGGTTGGCATAACGCCATTGTGAATTTTTGTAATGTACTATTTTATATTGTATATTCAAAATTTACTGCTATTGATTGTATAATTTTAATGCGTTTTTGTTTAAATTCATAGTAATTGAAATTTTAAATACGCTAATCAAAGATTTAATAGCAAAGATTCGCTGTAAAAATAAATTCATGTATGGATTACTTAACACTTTCGGTGCGGCTCTGCGAGGCGGCGGTATTTTCAGCGTCTGATCGCTTTGGCTGTCTGAGTAAGCTTGCTTTCTAAAACAACAATATTTGTCTAGCATAGCACACAAGTTTTGAAAATAAAGAAAAGAAAGTATTTATTTGCATGACG
>CABFPE010000547.1:41183-54154 GCA_900660155.1 Hofstenia miamia | reverse complement strand
TGTTAAAGTAGTGTAGAGTCACTCAGGGAAATTTCGTGATTATTATTTATTTTTATCCTTTTTTGTATTAACCTCATCATGATGTAAGAGTCATTTTATTTCGTTATTTCGAGCTCAGGTTTACGAAAGAAATCATGTCCCCTCGATGGTGCTAAACGTGTTGCTCAAATTGAATTTGATTTGCGAGGGAAATCAATAACATGAATAGCTAATGATTAACTGTGATTGTAAACTAAGACAGGTAGTTATTTATTGTTTTGAACATGTATAAATTGAGGAACACTGTTGAGAAAGGTCAATAGATTTTATCTAGCTTCAATTACTGTTTACTTTTCTCTCCGTTACTTTTTAGTATTTTTTTTTGATTATGAAAGTAACTGCTTAAGTTTGGTGACAATTTGGGAGTGCTTTCTTAAAGTACAGGGCAACATGTAGCTCCTGGCAATCATCAGATCTTCCCAGCCCAAATTGTGGACTCATTATGTTATGGATACTGTTACGGCTAAGGAAATAATAAACCTCTTGTTCAATATTCAACACGTACATGCACTTATATTTTATGACACTGTGATGATACCATGCTGTTGGCTAACACACATGTCTGGGAATTACAGATTATTATTTAGTGAGCTGAGAACTAACAATGAAAATGAGATGTTTATTTTGTGTATGCGATAGAAATTAATAAGTGAGACAAATAGGGTAGCACCATGCACTAAGTTGAGCACTAAACTGTTCCTGAAGACTTTGCTTCAGCTGGAAGCTGTGTGAGTTGGTCATCTTGGAGTTACCTAAAGTATTGATTACTTGGATGAATTACCAATGTTTATATTAGTATTGTTTTCTCTTTATCTGCTTTCCCCAGAATTGGGGCTGTTGTATTTCTATGCTAAACCTTCTGCAGAGTCAAATAGTTTTCTAGTATAATTACAGGCCGCAGTTCTACAATATCTCTTATCTCTAGCTTTTCATTTAGGCAAAATATGAGTAGCTATAGTGTTGCTACTATTACCAAGGTTACTATCATACTTGACCTGTGTAAGGTCATCTTCCTCACATTTGTTGAGGTTATCATAATATTCTATCTCATTTGTGCCATCATCAACAAGAGAAAACTCATTATTGTTATTGATGACTGCATTTTGTATGGCTTTGACTGTTTGTCTAAGTTGCTGAAAGTGGGTGACTTTACCATTATCTAATAAATACTGGTAGTGACCTAACACCTTGACTATTTTAAAAGGCCCTTGCCAATTAGTGGCAAGTTTTCATACCTGGTTTGCATCAGTGACCTGACGAGGACAATAAGCAAATACAGAATCTCCAACTTTGTGGGGCTCACCATACAGCTTTTTATCAAAATTTCTTTTCTGGCAAAGAACAGACTGATTGGTATTCTGACAGATAGAGAGGTGCACTTCTTGGAATTCTTTCAGCATCTGGTTCACAAAGTTTTCCAGAGTTGGCTCATTGTAGTCTGGAAACATGATTGACAAAGGAGTGCTTGCTTCACAGCCAAACTTGGCTTTGAAAGGACTTACTTTAGTGGTGGAGTGCACAATGGTATCATAGAAGAATTCTGGGATTGCCAGACAATTATTCTGACTAGTGCATAGAGAAGGCCAGATTTGGTAAGCTTCCAATGATAGCATTGAAAGTATCTCTTGTTTGATTTTAAAAATGATTTCAGACAAAACTTTGTCATGTAATTGATGGGCGGCAATCTCCTTTTCAGAAATCTCCTCCTTTATCATAATAGGGTGGATTGCTTTCCCATTTCAATCTGCATTGATATCCAGGAGGAGCTCATACTCACAAGAAGGGATAAATCCAAACAGAGTCTTCTCACCCAGCAGCTTTCACAGGTTTCTCTCTCATAATTTGGCAGAGCAGTGAAATAGTCTGCATTGAGATGCAATCTCCCAGGGCAATGAGTGATTGTAAAGGAGAAGTCATTAAGGTATTCCAACCATTGGGCAATGATGTTGGACTTGTTGCCAGAGAATTTTTAATCCATGCTAGCATGGAGTTGTTGGTGTGCACAACAAATTGGTGACCTAGGATGAAAAAACAGAATTTCTTCAGGCTTTTGACAAGTGCTAGCATTTCTGATTTCATAGCTCTGTAATTCAGTTCAGCATTGCAGAGCTTCTGGCTGAAGTATTGTACAGGGCATTCCTGGCCATTGATCACTTGGCTGAGCACAACACTGATAGAGACTGAACTCATGTCACAGTTGACAATGAATTCTCTCATATAATCTGGTGTGTTCAGACTGGGGATCCATCAGAGCTCTTGCTTCACAGCATCCTCTTGTTCAGTGCAAGTCCAATGAAATTCAGTATTCTTTCTTAGTAAGTTAGAGATGTTCTCAGTTTGGTTGGCAAATTCGGAAATGAAGGAGCCATAATAGTTAAGAAAGCCCATCAGGCATTGGACGTCCTTGTGTGAGCATGGAGTCTCAATTTGATCAAGATGGTCTTTTGCATCATTTTTAATTGATATTCTTCCAGGTTCAATTACCCTACCTAGGAAGGTAACTCACAGCAAAATGAGTGAACATTTATTTCTGTTTACCTGGAGTCCAGATTTGTACAGGATCTTGAGAGTGTGACCCAGTTTATCTAAGTGATCAGAGAACATATGTCCAGCAATGAGAATATTGTCCATGTATGTGGTGATCCCAGGTTCAAGAATGTTGGCACTATTCTGTAGTACACGTGTAATGTAACGCTGAAAGGTGGCCAGAGCTTTGCAGAGCCTGAAGGCCATGTACTTCCATTCAAAGAGGCTGTAAGGCGTAATAAAAGCAGTTTTCAGAATGTTGGCAGGCTTCATTGGTATCTGCCAATAGGCTTTACAGAGATCCAAGTATGAAAATAACTTGTACTTACTGGCATTAAGAGGAGATCCTTGATGCCAGGTAATGGATATGCATCCTTAGTGGTAATATCATTTAATCATCAGAAATCAATGCAGAGACAGTACTTCTCTCCTTGGCAGATGAACACTGTAGGCACAGCTATTGCTATTTTGTATAATCCTGCTTTCAATAAGATCACTAAGGATCTGTTCATATTCCACTCTTAAATTCTTGAGTACCCTTGAACCAGCAACCAAATGGAGCAATCACTCTTGGTTTTGATTGCATGTTGTTCCCCAATGGCTTTCCCAATGCTGATCAATCTGTAATTAAATACATTATGATGCTGGCATAAGAGGGCAGAGAGCGCATCACATTCTTGTGGACTCAGGTGTCAATGCATTTTCTCATTGACAACTGGGATCTGGACTGGATCACTTGGCTCACTGAGATCATGAATTGTGGTAAGAATGGGCAGACAGGCTCCAGCTTTAGGTTCAAGTCAGACCAGCAACATGATGATAGATGTCTTTGAGGGATCCATTCAGATCAGTCATGCAGAACTATAAAGTACAGTGACATAAGTATTTCCACAAGAAACATAACAAAGGTCTGAAGAAAGATATAAACCATGGAGGCGTTTTCCCCTTTGTCCAGAAATCATGACATCCCCCTTTTAAGGAGAGCTTGTAGAGACAGCAACTTGTCACCAATGCCATGGTTCCACAATGATTGTATCTGAGAAAGTTAGCAAGATATCTTGGTTACAAATAGTGATCAGTTCCCCCTGTGACTCACTTTTGCAAATAGAGAGAGTGTTGGTTTCATAATCATTTCTCTTGAGGAAGTTGTTCCCAAGGATAATATTGTATGGTAGAGACTGATTGCAGGTGTTGACCACAATAAGATCCATGTGAAAACATTCCTGATGGATGCATAATTCAAGATTGTTGATCTGGCCCTTCAGCAAAATAGTATTCCCTGAAGTGTCCAATAACCAAGCAGTGGAGGGTAACAAATCTTCTCTCTGTAGGCAAAGCTTGTCACAACAAGTGTTACTAATGATGGATACAGAAGCTCCTGTATTGATGGTAGCATTAAATAGTAATCTGTTCACATCTGTGGGGATGATGTCAGTGTGTAGCAATGAAGTTATCACCAAGACATCATGCACAGGGTTTTTGGGAAGTGGTGCTCCAACTAATTTAAATGGTTGACAGACTCAACTGGGGTGTGAGGAGTACATGCTTCAACAGAAGGCTCATTGGTGATGATACCATCCCCATCTGCAATTAGGCAGATAACAGCCCCACTCTGGGTATGGATATGGGCGGACTGTCTTTCAGTGTCTGGCTTTTTCTGCACTGTAGCAGAACTTGAAGAAGTTAAAGACTTTGTGGTAGGTTGACCTGTCTTCAGGTCGCCAGCATCTCTCATGATGCGTGTAGTATTTTTGTAGCATGTAAACAATGCTAATCACTTTCTTGATAATTGAGTTTAAATTGTCTTCCAGATCACACTTAAGTTTGAAGCAGCTCCTGATGGTAGAGGGAAATCCCTGCCAAATGTAAGAGAAGAGATCATGTCTCAAGTATTCTGGAGTTAGTTTACTGAGGCAAAAGAGTCTATCAACTTGCGTTATGTAGGTTCTCACATCGTCTCCCTTCTTGAAGGAAAGATCACATAAGAGCATCTTACACTGCTGTTTGATGTGAGGCACTTTGTAGTGGTCCTTGAAGTGACCAACAAGTAACTGGTAATCTGTTTTAACTTCCCTGTCCAGCATCATATACTGGTTGTATGCAAGGCCTTGAAGAAACATGGGAAATTGTGCAGCTGTGGCATCCAGAGTGGTTTTGTACTGCTTCATAGTTAGCTTGAACAGAAAAAGCCACTAGTTGAATGACTGTGAGATTTCATTGATTTTGCCAGTAAATTTAGACAGTACTGAATTTCTATTAAAGAGATTCAATTGTTCATTCACTGGTGCGTCAGTGGGCAAAATGGATTGAGTGAAGCTTGGTCCATGAGTTGTTGTAGATCTGATAGGGTCACTCAAAGAAAAAGGTGGAACAATTGTATTAGTGGGGGTGACTGAGACATTTACAGGTGCCAAAGGCACAACTGTTACTCTTGGGGAAAAGCACTTGGTGTAGCTACTGTAGTTAGCATTGTGACTTGAGAAAGGGTAGACTGAGTGAAGGTAGGTGCTCCACTGGTAAAAGAGGTAATGGGGTAATGAATGGTGGCGTCACAGGGGACAGATTAGGTGCTCACAAAGCATTAGAGAAGTGGGTAGACATTGCCTGTGATATAATGGTTGAAAATTTATCTGAAAGAGCTTCAAGAGCTTTATCCAAAAGGGCGTGAGTTAAATACTCAGGTTCCTCTGGAGGAGTCAGAGGAAGATGGGGGATTGCTTCTTGAATTATCATCTCCAATCCTGAGATTGAATCAAGCAGGCATTTCTCATGCTGCTAAGCAGCAGTGGCTTGTTGTCTCATTTCAGCTTGTAGGGCGTCAATGCAGGCTTCACAGGAATGACTCTGTGAAATGTGTTCAGCTAGGGCTTCTCTGAGTCATTGAACCTCAGGTGTTGGCCACTCAGAATGAGGTGACAGTGGAGTATATGTAAGAAACGGATTAGACAGAGCAACCTGAAAGGGGGTTTCTTGCAACAAAACTTTGGAGGGTGTGAATATACCAGAAACAGGTTTGGTGAGGGGTAGGAGTTGGTAAAACAACAACAGAATTAATTCCAGCAGTGTGAGGGACAGCATACAAGCTGCCAGCACTCACACAGGGGAAACCCTGAGTGGGAGTCCCATTACAAGAATTAGAAAAATCCATGTCCATAAACAAGAATAGTTAAACAATTAAAAGTAAAGTAGAAGAAAAGGTTCCAATAACAATTCAAATGATGTAAGAGAAAAATCCAACTGTGTAGGAGAAATGAAAGCACTTAACACAATCCAAATTCTAGAAGAACGAGACTAACCAATATAGCACTAAGAACAGGTAAGAACAGGGTCAGAGCTTGGTGACAGTGTCAGATCACAGAGCTGGCAAATGTAAAACTATGCATAAGGTGAGGTTACACATTGATGGGTGGTGAAGTAGATCATGGTCAGAGGAAATCCATCCTAGCTGACTCACACCCAGTAGAAAAACAAAACCAAATACAATAGAGAAACATCATAACAGTTCTGTTTCACTTCACAATCACCAAGTGAAAAATGGGCGACCACTTTGGTAGGCGCACAAACTTCACAACTGGAGTACATCCCTGAACGTTGGTCCATCTGCACACCATAACAGAATGGAGTAGATAGTTTAACTGACACTCCAGAGTGTCCAAGAATCATTTCAGGGTCACCATGTAGAATCTTGGGGTGCGTCTAGCAGCTCAAGTGGTATGGAGGTTGCAAAAGATTACCATTGCCAAGAGCATCCCATGCTCTAACAAAACATTTGAAGATTGATAATTCGCCAATTTCATTGTAGAAAAAAGTAATTCCAAGACAGTTAAAGTAGCGACCAATTCACACAGCATCTTGCCAAAGCCAATCCAATTGAATCCATCCTTACAAATCCAAGGTGCCAATTGTGTGTTTCAAGTTGTAATTTCTAGCTCAATACAAATAATTTATCTCCAGGTTTATCTACACAGCTCATGTAATAAGATAGTAAATAACGTGTAGCTATCATGTATTCATGTATGCCAACAGCATAGTATATTCAACATGTGTTTTAATTTGTGCATGTTCAATTGACAGATGTTGTAATTTTATTCCCTATGCTTATACACAGCCCTAAAGCAACCACAATATAGACTCACATCTGTCAAGGAGTGAGTTATCACCCCAGGCACAGAGAAGCTCTCCTACATTATCACCAGATCTTACATATTCATTATTATAAAATTTGTACCAGAGCTAAAATGGTTAGTAAGATAAAATATAATAAGAAAGCAAATGCTATCCAGTGAGAATGAAATTTATTTGATGTTTGCTAACAATTTGAATCCCTATTTATACAATAGTAGGTAAATATTTACTGTTTTTACAAAAGTTAGTTACCCTTGCAATTAACTGAGCAATTACACATTATATAAAAGCTCTGAGGGGACAATTATTAGGTTTGAAACTTAGGTTCAAAATTATCACGAAATTAACAATTCATTATCAAAATAGCACCAAATTAATTTGAGAGTGCCTATAAAAAATATAAAGAGGCCCCAAGTGACTCTACAATATTCTTGACTGTTTAATTTGACTTTTGCATTGATAAGTTCTAGTTTCTTAAAAATTTCTTGGCAAAAATTAATAATTTTATTGTGAGGTTTATATTGACCTTCAAAACTCCATAGGTTTTGACACCTACATTTTTTCATATAATAGATGGCTGTTACCAGTACTTATACCATGTTATGATGACTTGGCTTTGGCGAGATGCTGTGTGAATTGGTTGCTATGTTGGAAAGGGTATCAGTTAATTTTTTTACAGTGAAATTGGCGAACTACCAATCTTCATTTGTTTTGTTAGAATACAGGCTGCTCTTGGCAATGGTAATTCTTTGCAACCTTGTACCACTCAAGCTGCTAGACACAACCCACTGATTCTACAATATCCATGGAGCCATCCTTATTCACCAAGGTGCTAGTTGTGTGTCTCAAGTATTAATTTCTAGCACAAATAAACAATTTATCTCAGAGTTCTATTATCTCAGCTCATGTAAATAAATAATAAAACAAAATGCACATAGTTAACATGCATTCACATTTGCCAGTGGCATATTATATTTATAGTATGTTATCATTAAGTGCATGTATGAAATGAAATGATCAAATTAAAAGCTCTTATTCCCTACATTTATACATAGCCATAACCTAAATCAACCATGATTTAGCCTGTCACTGTTAAGGAGCTATTTGCTGCCCAGACCCAGTGCAGTTCCTCCCAAATTGTCACCAGATCTTAAGCAGAAATTATCAAACTAAAATCTATGATGAAACCTAAAAGGGGTCACCATATAAACAAATTAGAGAAGATCAAACATGATTGGAGTAAGACAAATTATATTGTGTGTTCACTACAAGTTCCTCAAGTATTTATTACAATTTTCATAAATTATTAGCTGCTATATGTTTACAGCTTGCACATGAGTTCCCTCACAAAATTAAACAAGCAATAACACATAGGTTTGGATTAAGGGGACAAATAATACATTTATCAAAAAAACTGCAATCAAAAATATGCAAATCAATTTAAAAGAAATTGATATAATTATGATAGCAACAAATCATGATGTTACTGTGACATAACTCTAATTTTTTGACTCCCAAAATAATCAAACTAGGGTCCCTGAGTGACTCTACACCATTTGAAACTATCTACTTATATTTTATCCCTTTCTTTTATGGCACTATATTTTCTCACAAAAATGGCTGCAGTAGCAGAGGAGGAAACAGAGTGAGAACCTCATTGCTATGTCAATTGGAGAACAAGAAGACCTCTGTATTTAATTTTTTTACTCATTGTGGCATTAATATGAAATCAGCAAGCAATCCTTCTAATCTATCTATTGAGGGTTTTAAGTTGAGTCATGGATTTACTGGTGCTACAAAAATAACTAACTCCTTCTGCTATGATAACCTATCCTAACAAAAGTTAAAAGTATACAGGACATTGTGTTAGGGAAGAGTGGATGACCTGATACAGAGAACCTTAAAAAAGAGTTGTAAAAGACCAGGGCCCTATGTAAGATAAAGAAATGAGTAAAACCTATGTGCTAAGTAAAAAACCTACACTCAGTGCATTTCTCATCTCATGCAATTTTGGTGATAGTAATATAGGTTAATTTTTATAATGAATGAAAACCAGTACAAAAAAACCCTAACTTTATACCTAACCTAAGTTGAAGGGAGCATGCCAGCCAAGCTGTCTCCCATCTGTGTCTCCTTTAGTTATGCAAATGAATTTAGAAGCACATACTTTTAAATAAAATACAAAGTCAAGATGATGAGAAACAAAATGAACAAATTGCACATTTTTATAGAAAATGAAAATGGTAATCATAAACAAAATCATGCTGTAGAAAAATATAGGCAAACATCTCACAGGTACAAATTTAATCTTCTGCTACTCTAATTTTATCTTAATATTTAGCAGAAAATGTAAAACTAAAAATATGTTGTCAGTTCATCAAGTTATAAATTGAAAAAAAAATCATAAGGTTAATATTGAAATTGTGCTAAAATAAAGAAATTGCAGAATTGAATGTCTTTATGCCACATGCCCCCCTAAAACTGGGCTATAGTTTAAATCCACCAACTTGACTCTGTCTGGTTCAATAAGAGATTGAGCTTGATTAAATGGGATGATTGCTCAAGGATAGTTCCATGAGAGATTGTACAAGTTCTGCATGTAGCAGGTTGCATAGCATAGGGCTTCCAATTGTGTGCAGACCTTTCAATAAGAAATAGTAAGTGTGATTCATAAACTGTTATCTTTCTTGTAAATAAGTTGTAAAACTTAAAATATAAGCAAAAAACTTTAATAGTGATGAGAATTGCCATTTTGGCACTGATATCAGATGCATGTGTTTATTCTTCTGAAATTTTAATGCTTGGGTATAAGAATAAGTGGCTCTTTACCTCATCAAAGAAAATTGATATATTATTAGTAACAATTTCTCCTGTCATCAAGTCAGGATCAGAGATATTTGCACAGATCATCATTATAATTTCAAATTGTTTAGAAATGTAATATTAGAGAGTTCCTTAAATTAAATTAATCCCCATTAAGTCTCCAAAAACTGAGAATAAAATGAGCATTTGATTTGGTAGTTTGGTGATACTTGATTTGATGTAATTGATTTGTTTGACAATAGTTTACCTTTGAAGAAAATGTGTTCTAATGTAGCATCATCCCAAAAGGAATAGCTGCAACAAATATAATCAAAAACATGATTGTAAAATTTAGTTAATTATTCTATTCATTTTGTAAGATGCAACCAAGCTACAATATTGTGCAAATTAAAAGAAACATGTTAGCTGATTAAGTAACATTTGACAAATTGCAACAAGTGAAATTACGCTTATGTATGAACAGCCATATTGGCAGAAGAATTATTTGAAATTCAAAATTCAGCAGGTACTTTAGAATTTTTAAATAAATAGCTTTGAAATTAACGAGAAATTTGATGAACAATAAATTCTTTGGAGTTTATTTTATTTTCATTCTTCATTTATCTGGTTTGATTATTTAATAAAATGTGCAGCTAGGCGAGTTGTGTTGAGTAGTGGCTGGATTCCATCATGGGATAGATTCAAAGGGTCCTTGTGCCAGTCACAAACCTGCACTTATGTTATGGTTAGGAGTTTTTTGATTCTTGCCTAGTCTGACTATTGATCTATACATGTATGAAATAATTAATGCTTGAAATGACTGGATAGTCAAACCCTAGGAATATATATATTTTTAATAGTAGGAGACTTGACTATAATCAACCGAATAAATGACCTTACATGTATTATTATTAAATGTAAGTATAGGAAACTGCAATCTTATTAATTAAATTACAAAGCCAATAATTTTATGGTAATGGCTACCTTAATATTATTTAAATGCAGTTAGTATCAATGCCCAGTTGCTTTACTTAATCAAATCAACAAACACTTTACAAAATTGAGTTTAAGTCAGTTACAACTTGACTTGAGTGCACACACTGAGCTAAAGTAAGGTATACATAATTAGTTCCAGTTGAGCTGAGATGGTGCAGTGGATTTAGTCACCGTTCACTAAGGAGAGGAACTGTGTTGTGGAGATCGGCTTTGGGGAGTAGCCCACAGAAGAACTGAAGAGGAAACGTCACACAGCTCTGTCACCTAAACAGTGATAATCAATATTCAATTAACTTAACTAGTTAACTAAAAAGGAAAAGTTTGGCGGTTCAAAAACTTAGTAACTCCTCACCCGCAATTTACTGAGTGATAATTATCAACAATAATACACGGTGCAAATAGACCAGGTGGAGGATGTTACAGTAGTAGGGTATCACAATCCAGTTACTCTTGGCTTCGATGTATAGTAATCTGTTCTTGTTGATTTTCCATTTATAGCTTATAGTGTGAGACTTGACTATAATTGACTGAATAAATGACCTTACATGTATCATTATTAAATGTAAGTATAGGAAACTGCTATCTTATTAATTAAATTACAAAGCCAATAATTTTATGGTAATGGCTACCTTAATATTATTTAAATGCAGTTAGTGTCAATGCCCAGTTGCTTTACTTAATCAAATCAACAAACACTTTACAAAATTGAGTTTAAGTCAGTTACAACTTGACTTGAGTGCACACACTGAGCTAAAGTAAGGTACACATAATTAGTTCCAGTTGAGCTGAGATGGTGCAGTGGATTCAGTCATNCGCCATTGTAGGTATATTCAACAATATTTTATTTTCAAGATGAGTTATCATAAAATTTTCTTTTGCATTTTGTGTCACTTTGAAAATGATAAAAACTCACGAGAGGGTTATAAAAAATATTTCTTTAAAAAAAACTATAGCAGTTTTAAAATAAAAAAATCGTCAATTGACGGGTTCCGCTGTTCTAGTGTTAAAAGACAAATTGAGACTATTGCAACTGACCAAAGAAAAACAGGAAAAAATACAGTCCCACAACTTTCAGTTCGTAGGTAGAAAAGAACGCGAACTACAAGCTTCACCACTCCATTATCACCTATCAGAAGATTCTTCGGATGATGAGAATGAGGTGGAGAAAAAGAAATTCATAGAAGAGATCACAAAGGCAATAACCACACAATTGCGAAAAGAAGAAGGGACAACAAAAAACATGAAACCCAAATACAGTAACTCAATACTAAACCAAGAAGTGGGAAATGATATGATCCCTTGTAAAGCCACATTACCAAAATTTAATGGCAGAGTAGATGGTTATAACCCAACGTTCAGGGAATGGCTCCAGATGTTTGAGCTAACAATGGCAGAAAAAAAATTAGACAACACTCAGCAGCAGCGAGATTCCCCCTATATCTGACGGGAGCAGCAGCACAACACTACCTGCTGTTAGACCCAGAAACAAAAACAGACTACGAATTGTTAATTGGTGACTTCATAGAATACTACAGCTACGAAAGTTTCAAGAATCAATACAGAATAATTTTAAACGGAACGAAGATGAAAAAAAACAGACGATATCCGCAATTACATACAACAGGTCGAGAGGTTGGTCACACTCAGCTCAAGAGAGAACCAATATTCAAAATACGATCTCTTTTCGCACATTTGTAAAGGGATGCCCGACAACATAAGAGCACAATTTGAAATTAAGTGCAACGTAGACAACAAATTGGAGAATATGATCAGAAAAGTGGTGGACATACAAGCTACGATTGAAAACAACGCGAGAATAAACGAAAAGGCAGCTTGGCATAGAGAAACACCAATGTGGAGGAGCAACCTTAAACCAAAAAACACAATGAAAACGTACAAGACAGACAAACAGGAAAAAACGATAAGAGTAAAAACCAGAGACGGAAAAATGAAGAAGGTTCGTGAAAAAGACGTTAAATGTTATAATTGCGGAAAGAAAGGACATAAAAGAGACGAGTGCCACAAACAAATAAACATGATCAGAGAAGAACAAGGGTACTTCGAAGAAGAAGACTTAATAGAATCAGAAGGAGAAACAAACAAAGAACCCCAAACTGAAGAGGAATCAGAAAACTAAGTGGAGCGCCGACTCCTAAAAACCGCGCAGCAGTAATGATTATGGCGAACATGGATACGGTGAACACAATGACAATATTGGTTAACGGAATAATGATAAAAGCAACCATTGATATGGGAGCAGCAACTTCGATAATTATGGACGACTGCGCAACAAAGTTAGGGTTCTCAAGAGAGGATCTCACCAAGTGTAACAAAAGACTCATCAATGCATCTGGCGAATATATTGATACCAAGGGAATATTGGAAGCGGTGCAGCTAAGAGTGGCAAACACTACATTTGAACAATCACTAGTAGTAGTGGATATGCACAATAACATGCTACCATATGAGATAATTTTGGGAGA
>CABFPE010000546.1:540349-553713 GCA_900660155.1 Hofstenia miamia | reverse complement strand
GTCATTTATTAGGTCAATTATAGTTGAGTCTCCTACATTTAAGAATATATAAATATCCCTAAGTGTTGACCATCCAGTCGTTTCAGGCATTGATTATTTCTTACATGTATTGATCGATAGTCAGACTAGGCAAGAATCGAAAAACTCCTAACCGTAACATAGGTGCACTTTCGTGACTGGCACAAAGACCCTAGAATCGATCCCGTGATGGATTCCAGCCACTACTAAACACAACTTGCCTAGCTGCACATTTAATTAAATAATCAAACCAGATAAAGTAGAAATGAAAATTAAATAAACTCCGAAGAATTTATTGTTCATCAAAATTATGGTTGAATCAAAGCTATTTATAAAATTTCTACAAAAAGTACCTGCCATTTTAAAATTCAAATGATTCGTCTGCCAATATGGCTGTTCATACGTAAGCGTTAGTTTGCTCAATTTAATTTGTCAATAACTAAAGTTCATTAACTAAATTTTTACAATTAATTTCAATTAATAATCATTCGACATTATTCAGCTTTAGTTGCCTTTTGGATGATGCTACACTATCAAAATTGACTTCAGTGAGATCATCTTTTCACTTCATCATATTCGGGGATAAAGTTGCCATAATAATTGAGGAAGCCCATAAGCCTCTGGACATCCCTTTGGGATTACAGTGTTTCAATCTGATCCAAATGATCTTTGGCGTCATTCTTGATTGAAATACAGCCTGGCTCAATGACTCTCCCTAAGAAGGTCACTTGTGGTTGAATCAGGACACACTTGTTGCTGTTCACATGTAAACCAGCTCCATGGAGGATGTTAAGCATCTGGTTCAATTTATTAAGGTGCTCTGTGAAGGTGTTACTCACCATGAGAATATCATCCATATAAGCTGTGATACTAGGTTCAAGTACATTTGATCCATTTTTTTAGCATGTGGGTGACATAGTGCTGGAAGGTAGCAGGCGCATTACAAAGCCTGAAAGCCATGTACTTCCACTCAAAGAGGCTGTACGGAGTGATGAAGGCAGTCATTGGTACAACTGCGGGATTCATTGGGACCTGCCAGTAGGCCTTACACAGGTCCAGACACAAGAATAACTTAAAGCTGCTTGTGTCATACAGCAAGTCTTCGATGTGTGGAAGTGGATATGCATCCTTTACTGTGATGTTGTTGAGTTTCCTGAAGTTGACACACAAGTGGTACTTCTCACCCTGCTTAATGAAAACAGTGGGCACTGCATTCAGACTGTTACAGTTCTGGATGATACTGTTTTCAAGAAGATCACTGAGTATCCTCTTGTACTTTGTTTGCAGGTTCTCTGGTACTCACTGTACTGGCAAACAGATGTGTTGATCATTCTTAATTACATTTAAACACCTCAGTCTGTTGCTGAAGCAGTTGAATCAGAGACTCTCATTCCTTGAGGCTGAGGTGCAGATCTATCTTGTCTGAGAGAGTGGGGATCCTCACAGTGAAGATTGGCAGACATGCAGTGATTTGGTGTTCTAATCTAACAGTCATAGTGATGATAGTTAGTTTAGATGGGTCCATTCAGACTAAAGAAGTAGAACTATTAAGAATGGTAATGCAAGTTCTACCACCAGAAATGTGGCAAAGATGTGGGGAGAAGTTGAAGCCTTTGAAATGTTTCACCTATTGTCCTGAAATTATGACCTCTCCATTATAATTGGAATTGGTGGAGATTGTAGAATCTTGACAACCTTCCAACTAGTAAACTTGAATGTAATTTAGGAGCTGCTTTGACTACTTCCTATTTTTACCAAGTAAGGTAGGTGACAGATTCCAAATTCCATCTCTATTCTTTTGTTCTTACTTGTAGTTACTTAACAATTAGACTAATATCTAAGCACCAACTATATTTGACAGTCAGAGTAACAACAGTAATTTAGGTTCAAGAGAGGAGATGGTCAGTACAAAGTACAGGGTTACACACCTGACCTGAGGCAAAGCACAAAGAGGAATTGAAGAACTATGATGTAAATATTAATTCCAACGAACACTTTAACATTGAAAGAAACACCAATCACTGCACCAAGGACTCAGTGCATGAAATGTTGTGTGATAATGCAATAGTGACACTGTGTGGATAACCTACTAATTTAATGCATTGATTGTTCTTGTTATTAATGATGTTGTAATATAAAGGAGATTCGCAACCTGAATGCATTAGCTTGTTATTATGCCTTTCATGTAATAACCCTACAGATAAATATCTATATGCTAACAACCTATCATACATGTGAACAATCAATGCAGTCAGCATAAAACTAGGAATTAGGTCCGTAGGTCGGCTATGAATTAAATACAATGTAATGACATTGGTAAACTTCCAATACAAACAAAATGTAAATTCTCCTATGAGGGCTAATGTAAACTTGATAATATAATAAAATAAACAATGAATGATAGGAAAGCTATAATGAAGAAAAACCCCTATCCTTACACATAACCTATGAGCACATCAGGTAGACCCACAGCTACCAGCCACACAGCCATGGGAATGGCGCTAGCAAATCATTATTGTTAATGTGCAAAATACACAGCTGTTGGAATGGCAATAACAATTCATTGTTAAGTGCTAAGCCATTATGAATTATCTCCCATTAAACAAAGTCGTGGACCACTGCCTTGAATACCCTAGTGCTTGAACGTTTTTAGCTTTCCATTTAATTAATAAATAAACCTGACAAAAAGAAAACAAAGTAAATCTGATAAATTTTGGCCATCAACAAAATATAATATTGCACAGTTTTTATACTAGAAATTGTTTAAACAATCAAATATTTGGCTAGTACCTGTTAATACTGAGTTGTTGGCAATTTATTTTTCATCTGCTGCTTTGCGCACGTCAGCATTAATTAGCTTTTTGCGACTTTGCCTTTTTACCATTTGTCAAATATACATTTGTAGTGCCAATTAATTAATAGAAAAATTACTGCTTATAAATTTACAAATAATTCACTAATCATAATCATGTGTTGTACAATTAATATTTATTTCAAAATTCAGTCTTAGTTCTTTCCTTTATTTTCCTCAACTTGACCACACATGATTTGAATTATGTTACACTCCCCCTCCAGCATAGCTAATTAAGGATCACAACTCTCTCTCCATGGAAAATTTCCACCGCCTGTTTTATCATTGTGTTCGCCTCTGGCATTTCCCATTCAGTTTTCTCAAACTTTTCATTTTAGTTAGTTTCAACACTACTTCCTTCTCTGTAGTTACCAATTTCTTATGTTGTAGAAACATTGGATTTCTTAATTTGTTCAATATCATACAGATACTGCATAGTTTGTTTAATTTTCCATTGAATTGCTCATAATATTTCTCATAAAGTTTCAATCCTTCGATTGCTATCATAAGCATCAATATTGCATCCACTCTACTCTTGTGAGCCAGCTCAGGCCTTATCATTGTGTTTGGGTAGAAGAATTCGTACGTAGATCTTAATGATTTCAATATAGAAGCTTCATCATAAAACACACTTATGTTGTTTCTTACTTCATCCCTTGTTATCTGATCTGGATCATTTTTTCCCAATCTTACCATCGTTATTAATTCCTCTCACTGCATTACATCATAATATCTATATGTAGGACTCCATAGTTCGCCCCACACTATATCATTTATTTTCTGAGAACAACATGACTGTTTCTCTTTTCGATTTCACTTAACACCTTCTTTATCTGTTTGTGTATGGCTTCGCCTTCACAGTACAAATCATACGGGGTTACTTCTCCTTCAATATACACTCTTTCTTTGTTGTCGTTTTTTAGTAATATCTCTTTTGATTTTCTATACCATTCGTCTTTAACAATCTTTTCTGCTTCTTCCAGTTTATTTACGTAAGTATTCTCCTCATGCCACAATGCTTTTACTGTCTTTTTGCTTTTTAGTCACCACATTGGTAATAGCATGGGTACTGAAATTGTTGGCGGCAGTGTACATTTTAACAATGTAGTAATTGTATGCTTTTCTATCTCTTCATACGAGCCTTCCAATTTCAATGTAGTTGCCATCCCAAATGTAGCAGGATAATTGTTTTTACTCATTTGATATTTTCCCAAAACATGTTGGTCAATCCATGCTTCATCAGATTTTGAGCAGTTTTGGCTTGTGAATGCTTTGGTACACAATATCTTTATCATTGATTTTGTTTCCTTTTCATACACTTCACTGATTTCTTGCCTTGTGAATGCTTTGGTACACAATATCTTTATCATTGATTTTGTTTCCTTTTCATACACTTCACCATAGATTCTCTGTACTATATTATCCGTTTTTTCTCTTCTCAATGTTATTTCCACCAAAAGGCGTTTGTCGCCTGTATCCACCCATGATATCTCACTAGGTTCTTGTTCACCCCATTTTTCTATGTTATTTGTCAAAGCTATACTTAATATCCATATTGATGTCCGTGCTCTTATCTGCAGCGCATTAACTTCTTCAAAAATCATGTTTCTGAAATTTCATTTCGAATCCATCTTGTAAGCTTTTCTAATTTCCAGTAATGCCATTTCCACTGTTTTGTTATAGGTCTTTATAGGCGATATTATGTCAATCCTAGGCCATTCTCCATGTACAGGCTTCTTGGTTTTCATTTCTTTCCACACATTCATGATGTTTTTCAAATGTTCAGGTGTCTGATTCATACTGCACTTTATGTACAGGTTCCCTGTTTCTTCTAGATTTTCTTTCATTCCAAGCATCTCCATAGTTTTTACTTGGTAATACATATCAATCGCTACCTTTGGCTTGACCATCACTCTTTCTGCTGGTGCCATGCTATTTATCTGCAAATCTATGTTGATCATTTCTGAAATCGCTTCGCCACTTTTTTCCATTATAAAAATATTCTCCAATTTGTCTTCTAAATTTTGTAGAAAGTCTGGCACTTCCTCTCATTCTCGCTATTAGTATTACTTTTGTTTTATATTGTTGAGCAATTATCAGCATTTCTTTGAAATGTTCTTCCAAGTTTCTAGATACCATCTCTGCTTGTTTATTGAAATATATCATCATTACGTGCTCTCTGTCTAGATTGACCTGTTCACATTTTTCTATCAGTTTATTCTTATTCTTAATCAATTTCTAGACATCTTTTAGTGTGAATTATTCTTCAAACATTATATGAACCGTACTTTTGAAGTAAGGTTGGTTGAATGCCTCCTTCATATCTCTAGAATATGCTACAATCATGTTGCATACTGGCCTATTCTGTTTGTCGATTACTATGGGGATTGCTGACGCCTATGTTTCTTTTGTTGATGAGTTTTGTTGTACAAATCTTTTCGTTGCTGGTGACAAATTATCTTGTGAATTGTAACATATTTTTCTGTTCACTATAAAATATGGGTGGATTTTATCTTTCCCAATTTTTGTCATTCTACTTTCTCACTCCTCTGATCTCGACAACTTTGTTGTGGTGGATGATTGCCTATGTGAGAATGGCTGCAAACTATGTGTTGTGAATGAACTCGTTGACGGCTGTTCTGAAGTGTCCATTTCTGATTCTTCACTGATCTCTTGAATATCTGGGTCAACATATTGACCACAGACTTTAGTACCTGCTGCCTTTAAATGCAGTCGAGGACTTATTCTCATAGCTTTGTACTCTCCGCCCTTTAATTGATATCATGTTCTGCTGGATTTGGGGAAGTGTTCCATTGACGATTCAGATTTTTGTTCCAACCTCACGCCCTTTAATTGACGATTGGTCTCTCTTTTTGGTGTCATCTCCATCTTCATGCCCTTTAAGTGACAATCAGATTGCAGAGATCTCCTTTTTACTCTTCTTCTCTTATTCATTGGTGTTAGTCTCTCCATCCTCATGCCCTTTAAGTGACAATCAGATTTCAGAGATCTCCTGCGTACTCTTCTGCTCTTCAACGGTGATCTGCTGTTCGCTCTCTTCATTATCTAATCTAAATGGAGTTACTAAATTTAAATCCCATATCTCTGGGTCATATTTATTTTTATTTTTTACAGCCCTCTGGGGCATTACTCTCCTCTCGACTTCATCATCTCCCTGTGTAGGGTTGTATTCTTCTTGAAATTCTTCTTTGGCTACATTGTCAAGATCATCCATTTCACAATATATACCATCATTATTTTCTACTAATTTAAATTGTGCATTTTTGTCTAATTTCGCTTGTTCTATGTCCTTTGTTGCCCTTTTTAAATTTTGAAAATGTAAAATTCAACTGTCACTAAGTTTATAATTATTATTAGGTAATGTTTGTGAAATGATAAATGGCCCGGACCACTCTGTTTTTAATTTTCTTACCTGGTTTACGTCGTGTGTTCTCAATAATGTGTATGCGTAAACCTTATCACCCTTCTTGTGCGGTTTTCCATAAATTTTCTTATTAAAATTTCTCTGCTGTCGTATCACAGACTTTTTTGTATTGTGGCACATTGCTTCGTGGATTCCTGTTAATTGATTTTTTATCTTTTTAATATATTCATTATATGGTTTTTCTGAATAGGTACTATATTGCATAGATACTGGCGTTGCTGCCTCTCTACCATACATCGCTTTAAAAGGTGTTGTCCTTGTAGTAGAATGTACTGAAGTATTGTAAAAATACTCTACCATTTCTATTACTTCTCTCCAGGCTCTTCCACCGATCCTCGATGTTAACACTCTTATTAACTTAATAATTGTTCTGTTTAAGTGCTCCACTGCCCCATTTGCTTGTGGGTGATATGCCGTTGTTTTCTCTGTCATTATCTCCAACAACTTCGTCATTTCTTCAAATAGCTTACTTTCAAATTGCACACCTCTCTCGGATATTATTACCTCCATTGGTCCAAATTTTAATATCCATTCCTTCATTATTTGCTCCACCACGATTTTTGCTGTTGTAGAATCCAATGGGATCATTCTTGCATATTTCGTAAAGTTGTCTACTATCACCAAAATATATTGATAACCTTCATCGTCTTGCGACAATTTTTCTAAGTCAACATGTACTATTTGATTTGGTGCATTCACAATTATTTTCTCCAATGGCGCTGTTTGCCTCGGAAAATGACTCTTATTGTTTAACAGACATGTGGTACATTTATTAATAACGTCTTTTACTACTTTTCTAATTCCAATTGTTATAAATCTTGCGTTAAATGTTTGTTCAGTTTGAATTATTCCAATGTGCCCTTTCTCATGATTTTTTCTTACCAGTTACCTTTTGTAGTATTCCGGAATCGCTATTCTTAATGTTTTTCCATGTACATATAGTAACCCGTTTTGATTTATTTTCCATGTATATCTCTGGAAATAGCTATTTGCTTCTTTGCTTATTTTTTCATTGCTGTCTTCCAATTTTCTTCTTATCTCCGTCATTATCAGATCTATTTTCTGTTTTTTGACAATTTCACTTTCGTTGATTTCCTCTTTAATTGTAATGGGCATTATCGCTTGACCCTTTTTATCTGCATTGATGTCTGGTAGTTCGTTGTATTCACTGTGTGGCAAAAAATTGAATCTCTTCTTTTCTCCTTCCTGCTTTTCTACATCTCTTTGGTATTCCGGTAGTGCAGTCCAGAAATCAGCATTTTTATGTAGCGTACCTTTTCTATGTTTGATTGTAAATCTAAATTCGTTTAGATACTCTATCCACCTCAACACAATTGACGACTTATCTCCTGAAAATTTTTTGAGCCACGCCAATCCACTATTATCTGTTCATACTTTAAATTTCTGTCCAATCAAAAAGTATCTAAATTTCTTTATACTTTCTACTAACGCTAACATCTACAACTTTGTTGACCCATAATTTTCTTCACTTGTTCTTAATCGTCGGCTAAAGAATTGTATAGGTACTTCTCTCCCATTTTTCATCTGTCCCAAACAAGCTCCTATTGCAACATTGCTTGCATCACAATCTAATATAAACTCTTCTTCATAATCGGGTGTGTTTAGCGACAGCATTTTAGCAAGTTCATTTTTGATGTTTTCTAATTGTTCCTCTTCTCTCCATCTCCATTCAAACAGTTTGGATTTCTTAAGTAATGCTGTTATTCTAGTTGTCTTCTGAGCTATATTTGGTATGAATAATCCATAATAGATGATGAACCCCATTATTCTCTGTATGTCCTTCTTTGTTTTTGGGCTTTTAATATTCAAGATCATTTCTTTTGTATTGTTTTTCATTTGAATTTCGCCTTGTTGTATTCTTCTTCCCAAAAACACTACTTCCATTTTTAAAATTTCGCACTTTTTTCCATCCACCCTTAGTCCGGCATTATAGAGAATCATTAACGTTCTGTCCAATTTTTTTAAATGCTCGTCTACCATATCACTTGCGATTAATATGTCGTCTATGTAAGCACACACTCTGTCTTCCATTTTTTTATTCTTTTGTTTTAACACTTTCATTACATACCATTGAAATGTCGCTGGTGCATTACAAAGTCCAAACGCCATATACATCCATTCAAACAAACCATAGGGAGTTATGAATGCTGTTTTTTCGATATCCTTAGGATCCATTGGTACCTGCCAGTAGGCTTTGCATAAGTCAATACACATAAAGTATTTGTTTTTTGTTGCTTCGTAAATCATGTCATCTATTCGCGGTACCAGATAAGCATCTTTTTTGGTCACATCATTCAATTTTCTGAAATCTATACAAAGCCTGTACTTTTCACTCTGTTTTACAAACACCGTTGGTGACTCGTAAGGACTTTCACTTGGCCTTATAATTTTATTATCAATGAGTTCATTCAGAATTGTATTATATTTTTCTTTCAGATTTTCCAGTACTCTTCTGCAAGGTAATCTAATTGGTTCATCCATTGTAGTAATTATTTTATGCGTTTCTCCGATTGCTTTCCCCACACTGATTTCTCCGAAGTTGAATATTTTATTATGCTTATTCTTCGTTTTTCAGATGTGGGTATTCTTCTTCTTTGATTTACAGTATCTGAAACATTTCTTCTTCCTCTTTCGTTATTATGTTTATCGTTTTGCTTACCATCTGCTTCTTGGATTTCACTCTCTTTCCTTTTATTGTAACCTTGTCTTTGTTAACATTGACTATGTGATTTGTCGCGTTCAACACTGATATCCAAACCTTGCCTTCTTGTATCATACACAAGCTTGACGGAGTCGATAATTTCTTTGTATTTATGCCAATTTGGTCATATATCATTACCTCAGTGTTTATTCTTTCACTTGTTACAATTTCACACATTTTCCAACTATTTGGTAAAATTTTAACATCCTCTGTTAACTTAAACACTATTGTATCATCCCTATTGCGATCTTCATAGGTTGTTACTACCTCTTCTTGTACAGTTATCATTCTATCCTTGTAATTTATAATGCACTTGTTGCTTGTGAGAAAATCATTACCCAATATTATTTCATATGGCAATTGGTTTCTCTCCATATCAATTACCGTGAAAGTTTGTTGAAATGTCATATTTGCCACTCTTATTGGTACATTCTCCAGCTTACCTTTCACGTCAATGTAATCTCCAGAAGCATTTATTAGTCTATTTTTCTCGTTGTTTAATTGTTTTCTTTGAAAGCCAACTTTCTCATCCGTTATTATGGATATCACCACTCCCGTATCTACTGTTGCTTCTACCATCAGTCCATTAATAAAAATTGTTATCATATTTGTTATTAGTAGATCGGTCACTATTAGTATGGGTGCTCGGTTTTTTGGAGATGGCGCTCCCTCTAATTTAAATTTTCTACTTCTGCCAATTCAATTTCCTCTTCTTCTTCTTCTTGTTCTTCCTCATTTTCTATTAGATCTTCTTCATCGAAGTCCGCATCTTCCTCTTCTATCCAATTTATTTGTTGCTTACAGTATTTTTTTGTATGTCCCTTGTTACCACAGGCTTGACATTTCAAATCTTTCCGTTTTATTTGCTTTATTGTCCCATCTTTTAGTTTTATATTCACTAATTCTTCTCCAGATTTTTTAATAATAGTCTTACCTGTTGGTTTATTTCCCATTGGTATTGTTTGATTCACTATTTGTTTCGTAATTGTCGATTTCTCATTAATTCTCGCATTACTTTCCATTGTAATTTGTATCGCCAATCCTTTCCTGATCATCTTATCCAATGCATCATCTGCATCACATTTAATTTGGAATTGCGTTCGTATTGCCTCTGGCAACCCTTTGCAAATATGTGCAAATCAATCATATTTAGAATAACTAGTTTCTTTGGAACTAAGTTTTAACAATCTCTCTACTTGAGACATGTAATTTCTTAAATTGTCTTTACCATTCATCTTTATTCCATTTAATAGCATCCTATACTGGCTCTTAAAGCTTTCATCATCGTAGTATTGTTGATATTCTCCTATCAATTTTTTGTAGTTCATTTTTGTTTCAGAATTTAACACTAAATAATGCTGATATGCAGCTCCACTTAAATATAGTGGGAATCTTGCTGCTGCCCTATGCTGTGTGACCTTTCATTCCTTCATACTCATTTCGAATATTTCTAACCATTCATTAAATGTAGGTGAGTAATTGTCCACCCTGCCTGTAAATTTAGGCAGTATTGCTTTGCATGTTGATATCTCATTTTCCTCATCCTCTGACAATATCGTATCTTGAAACACCAGTTTCCTTTTGATTGGTTTTTCCACTTTTTCTTTAACCTGTTTTGTTATATTTTCAACTAACTTCGCTATGAATTCCTCCTCAGTTTTTGCATCTTTGTAATCTTTATTGTTACATCCTTTTGTGGTGTTGCTGAGTTTAATTCATGCGGTTTTTCTACTGTGACATTTTCTATGGTTTTTATCTCAGTTTTCTTTAACTTGATTAACTGTAAATCATCCTTTAAATTGTCAATTTCTAGTTGCTTTACTATATTTTCCTCTCATAAGTTAACATTTTCTTTCATCATTTTCTGTAATTGTTCACATTGGAGCTTTATTTTCTTATTGACTTCCACCAACTGTTCTATCTGTTGTTGAAACAAGTTCCTTTGCTCCATTAAACAAATACTTGTATCTTCCTTTATGTCATCAACTAGTTTTTCTTTCTTGACATTCTTTATCTCTACTTTGATCATTCTCTTTGTTAGTTGTTCTATTTGTCTAGTCAACTCCTTCCTTTCCTTCATGTTGTTTTCAATGATTTCCATTAACTGGACTATTGTAAATTCATTTGTTAGCTCTGCAGGTTGTAACACCTGTTCCATTGGGGATTGTTCACTCTCTGGGGACATTACTAAATCCTATGTCTCAGGTGTACCTCTTGTCTGGGGGTCCTTTGAGTTCTGGGTTTACTTTTAGTGGTTTTTTTCTTTGAATGCACCATTTTTTCATTGTTTGCTCAGGGTATCTGATTGGTTAATCCATTCCTGCATTTCTATGTACTCTGGTGTAGTGTTATTTGTTCTTTCCCTCTTTTTTCTTTTTTCTTCATTCACTATTGATTTACTTAAACTATTATTCCAAATACTTAGACTACTATTTTCAATTCAATTCATTCGAATTTTCCTTTGCACATGTTGGGCGCCTGTCACAGTCACCATGTAGAATTTTGACAACCTTCCAACTAGCAAATTTGAACTTAATTTAGAAGCTGCTTTAACGACTTCCTATCTTTCCCTAGAAAGGTAGGTGACAGATTCCAAATTCAATCTCTATTCTTTCGTCTTTACTGGTAGTAACTTAACAATTAGACTAATATCTAAGCAACAACTATAATTGACACTAGAAGTAACAACAGTAATTTAATTTCAAGACAAGAGATGGCTGATACAAAGTACAGGGTCAAACACCCAACCTGAAGCAATTCACAAAGAGGAATTGAAGAACTACGATGTAACTATTAATTCCAACGAACACTTTAGCATCAAAAGAAACACCAATAGCCGCACCAATGACTCAGTGCATGAAATAATGTGTGATGAGGCAATAGTGTAGAATCTTGACAACCTTCGAACTAGTAAACTTAAGTGTAATGTGGGAGCTACTTCGAATATTTCCTATTTTTACCAAGTAAGGTAGGTGACAGATTCCAAATTCCATTTCTATTCTTTTGTTCTTACTTGTAGTTACTTAACCTTTAGCCTAATATCTAGGCAACACCTATATTTGATGCTTAGAGTAACAACAGTAATTTAGGTTCAAGACAGGAGATGGTTGGTACAAAGTACAGGGTTACACACCTGACCTGAGGCAAAGCACAAAGAGGAATTGAAGAACTACGATGTAACTATTAATTCCAACGAACACTTTAGCATTGAAAGAAACACCAATCGCTGCAACAAAGATAATGCAATAGTGACAATGTGTGGATAACCTACTAATTTAATGCATTGATTGTTCTTGTTATTAATGATGTTGTAATATAAAGGAGACTCACAACCTGAATGCATTAGTTTGTTATTATGCCTTACATGTAATAACACTACAGATAAATATCTATATGCTAATAACCTATCGTACATGTGAACAATCAACGTGGTCAGCATAAATGTAGGAATTAGGTCCGTAGGTCGACTATGAATTAAATACAATGTAATAACGTAGATAAACTTCCAATACAAATGAACTGAAAATTATCCTACGAGGGCTAATGTAAACTTGATAATATAATAAAATGAACAATGAGCAATAGGAAAGCTATAACAAAGAAAAACCCCTATCCTTACACATAACTTATGAGCACATCAGGTAGACCAACAGCTACCAGCTGAACAGCTGTGGAAATGGCGCTAGCAAATCATTATTGTTATTGTGCAAAATACACAGACATTGGAATGGTGATAACAATTCATTTCTAAGTGCTAAGCTGTTACAAATTATCTCCAGTTAAACAAAAGTCGTGGACCACTGCCTCAAATACCCTAGTGCTCGAACGTTTTTAGCTTTCTGTTTAATTAATAAATAAACCTGACAAAAGAAAGCAAAGTAAATCCAATAAATTTAGGCCATCAACAAAATATAATATTGCACAGTTTTTATACTAGAAATTGTTGAAACAATCAAATATTTGGCTAGTACCTGTTAATACTGAGTTGTTGACAATTTATTAAATCTTGATTCTCTTTCATCTGCCGCCTTGCACACATCAGCATTAATTAGCTTTTTGTGACTTTGCCCCTTTACCAATTGTCAAATATCCATTTGTACTGCCAATTAGTTAATAGAAAAATTACTGCTTATAAATTTACAAATAATTAACTAATCATAATCATGTGTTTTACAATTAATATTTATTTCAAAATTCAGTCTTAGTTCTTCCTTTGTTTCTCTCAATTTGACCACACATGATTTGAATTATGTTACACTCCCCCTCAAGCATAGCTAATTAAGGATCACAACTCTCTCTCCATGGACCATTTCCACCACCTGTTTTAT
>CABFPE010000546.1:480879-523586 GCA_900660155.1 Hofstenia miamia | reverse complement strand
CATCTTGAGATGCTATCAAAAGATGCCAAAGGTTACCAGTACCTACTAGTAATGGTGGACAACTTCACCAAATATGCGAGAATGGTCCCAATGTGGAACACCACAGCAGAAACCACAGCAGAGAGGTTATTGAAATGATCAAATACTACTACAACACCTTGGTACATGCAACAACTGGAGTATCACAGTTCAAAGCCATGTATGGGAGAGAGGCAACACCCTGCTCTCAATGCAGTATACCAATTACAGTGGGAAACTGGATAACACATACATACAACAACTAAGAAATCAGATCATAGGAATTCATGAAACAATGTGTCACAACATAAAGAAGTCAGCAGTGAGACAACAACGCAATTATAATAAAAAAATTTATGGTCACACACATAAGGTAGGCAACAAGGTATATGCATTCACACCAATTAAACTCATAGCAACAAACCAAGTCCGGAAGTTGAAAACAGTATGGTCCGGCCCCCACATGATAACACAAACACTACCAAACAATGAATACATGTTAGATAACAATAGACTTTTACATTTTCAAAACCTGAAGAGAGCAACAGCAGACATTGAAGAAACAAAAATAGATGACAACACTGAATTTAAAATATGCCGAATTAACAGCAATGAGGTCATATATGATATGTATGATTTAGATAGTGTACATGAAGAAGAATTCGATGATGAATACATACCGGAAACTATGGAGGATGACCTTAGCAGAAGAATACTGCCTCAGAGGGCAGCAAGAAATAAACCTATATATGACCCTGAGACATGGGATATAAATTTATTAACTGCATTTAGGAAACTAGAAGGAAATGATGCACCCACCAATGAAGAAGAGAGTGTGCAGAGCCCAGCAGACAGAGGGACTCTCAACAACAAACAGAAGGAGGAGGATATGGAGAAGTTCTTGAACCGGAAGTTGGATCAAATGCAGAAGGGACAAGAATGAAGAGCTGATGAATAGATGACATAGAGTGAGACGGCGTCTTAGTAGTCCTCAAGGCCAATTCAAGGGCAGAGAGACAAATGGACAAAAAGCCTCTCCCACCAGGGATCTGCACTACACTGATTCAAGGGCGTTGAGACATGCGGAGTTACAGAGGAAAGTGTAAGTGGTGGAAGAACTGTGGAGATATGAAAGCGATTCAAGGCTGACGTTATCTCATCCAGAACTACAGCTGGTCAAGTGCCAATACAAGTAACTGCAAGCTGATTCAAGGGTGAAGCAGTAGAAAATATCAGCACAGATTCACAGCCTCTGGACTGTGAACCGAGCACCAGTAGATTACCATTTAGGATGACCCAGCTACACACCTCCTCAGATACAACTTCAGAATGAACTGTAAGATCAAAAGAGAGAGAGAAAAGCAAATGTCAAAAATAGATGGGGAAACATTACATCCTTATTTTATGGGAACGTCGAATATACGGACAATGCATTCACAAAATTATCGCCAGAAACAAAGTCTCACATATGGAAAGTCGCAAGGATTGAGGGAAAATTCTTACCAATTGTGCTTGATGCCAACAACAGGCCAAAAGTGAACGTAATTATCAGCTGGAAAATTGGAATCACCAAACAAAACAGAAAAACCAGTACAAGCAATGGAAAAAATACTGAGCAGAATAATTATGCAAGAAAATCCATTGGGGAAAATATCATCAATAAGCATCACCAATAAGATGGGGATATGCCCCAGTGAAATCACAATATTTGAAGAGCCAAATTCGAAACAATAACACAGAAAAACGTGGAGAACATATTAGACTACGAAATGAGATGCTATGAAAGAGACAGCCCGTGATGCACATTCACTAAGATCCTCCAAAGTGCCAAAATGATGAAGAGAGGAGGTATTACAGAACTGGTAGAGGTATGTGAAATGGTCACAAAGTCCCAAGCAGAAATGCTAGAAGAAGAACAACTATTAACATTGTCTAGATTATTGCTATCCCCCAAAACACAACAAATGATCAACAGAATTAACATAGAAAAGTGGGGAGAAATCAGTCCAGCCAAGACCATCGAGTGGATAGAAAGAAACTCCCAGTGCATAAGTGAACAACAAACGGTCGCAACGATGAAATTAATGTTCACTGAAGCATTCATGCACACAGAACTAGAAGAACTGTTGAAGCCATTCAATCAGATCACAGTTGACGTCAAATGCATTCCATCAAAAATTGATATAGATGACATCATAGTCACAAGCGACATAGTCCAAGAACACCTGGAAAAATTGGAAAGAACACTAACGATTTTGGAAAACGTGGGACTCAGGATCAACGGAAATAAATGTGACATCCTCAAGGAGAAGATAGTGTTCCTCAGAAGAACGATAGAAAAGGGGAGGATCTGCATGAAGGATAATTCCTGAGAATTGATCCAGAAGATAGAGAAACCAAACAACAAAAAGGATATCCAGAGAATCATGGGATTTTTCAATTATTATGGAACCTTCATCCCAAACATAGCTGGAAAAACAGCAAAGATGACCCGATTGATGAGGAAGGCAGTTCCATTTGTATGGACATGGAAAGAACAGGAGGAACTCGACAACATCAAGGAAGAGCTCGCAAAATTACCCTCCCTCAATACACCTGATTACAATGAAAAATTTATATTAGATTGCGATGCAAGTAAGGTGGCAATTGGAGCAACATTGGGCCAAATGAGAAATGGAAAAGAAGTACCCATCCAGTTCTTCAGTCGCAAGCTGTGGGCCAGCGAAGAGAACTACGGCTCCACTAAAGTCGAAATGCTCTCGCTGATTGAAAGCATCAAAAAGTTTCGACACTTCCTCATAGGAAGGGAGTTTAGAGTAAGAACAGATAACAGTGGTCTGGCCTGGTTGAAAAAGTTTTCAGGAGATAAATCCGGGATAGTGTCTCAGTGGATCAAGTATCTAAATGAATTCACATTTACGATCAAACACAGAAAAGGCACATTACACAACAACGCGGATTTCTGGACATCACTCCCAGAGTACCAAAGAGATGCAACAAAGACAGACGGAGAAAAGAAACAATTTCAGTTCCTGCCACACACTGAATACGAGGGGCTACCAGAAATAAATGTTGACAAAAAGGGTCAAGCAGTGCTACCAATACTGATAAGAGAGGAAATAACAGAACAAGAGATAGTGGACAAACAAAAAGAGGATATAGTCCTAAGCGAGATCATGAAGAAGATCAAAGAGCCGCAAACAACACTATCCAAGATAACGGCAGGATACTACGAATGTTACAAGTGGAAGATCAACAAGAATGGACTGCTATATGTCAAAGCCAGAAACAATCAAATTGCAATACCAGATTACTTCAAGAGGGAACTAATACGTAAGATCCACGAGAAGGGCCATTTGGGAATAACACAGACAGAGAAAACATTTAATGCTCGTTTCATAACAACAGCCATCAGGAAAGTCGTGGAAGACATCATTAACAAATGCACCACATGCCTCCTAAACAATAAACAGCATTTCCCAACACAATGAGCGCCACTAGAGAAAATCATCGCAACGCAACCCAATGAAATAGTTCACATAGATCTCGAAATGCTATCAAAAGATACTGAAGGTTATCAGTACCTACTAGTTATGGTGGATAACTTCACCAAATATGCGAGGATGGTCCCGATGTGGAACACCACAGCAGAAACCACAGCCGAGCTAGTTTTAAAAGAATGGATATTGAGACTGGGACTGATGGAGACAATTATAACAGACAAAGGGCCACAGTTCAAAAGTGGACTATTTCAAGAAATTGCAAAATTATTGGAAATCACAAGCGAATGAACAACTGCCTATCACCCTCAGGCAAACAGAGCAGTGGAGCAACTTAACCAAACATTGATTAAGCTGATTAGAGTGGAGACAACATGAATAGGAGGAAATAAATGGAGAGAGGTTATCGAAATGATCGAATATTACTACAATACCTCGGTACATGCAACAACCAGAGTATCACCATTCAAAGCCATGTTCGGGAGAGAGGCAACAACCCCACTATCGATGCAGTATACCAATTACAGTGGTAAGTTGGACAACGCATACATACAACAACTAAGGAATCAGATCACGGGAATCCACGAAATGATGTGTCACAACATTAAGAAGTCAGCAGTGAGACAACAACGCAATTATAATAAAAAAATCTACAGTCACGCACATAAGGTAGGTGATAAAGTATACGCGTTCACACCAATTAAACTTGTAGACACAAACCAAGTCCGGAAGTTGAAAACAGTATGGTCCGGCCCCCATATGATAACACAAACACTGCCTAACAATGAATACATGTTAGACAACAATAGACTTTTACATTTTCAAAACCTGAAGAGAGCAACAGCAGACATTGAAGAAACAAAAATAGATGACAAAGCCGCATTTAAAATATGCCGAATTAACGGCAATGAGGTCATATATGATATGTATGATTTTGATAGTGTACATGAAGAAGAATTTGAGGATGAATACATACCAGGAACCATGAATGATGACCCAAGTAGAAGAATACTGCCTCAGAGGGCAGTGAGAAATAAACCTATATATGACGCTGAGACATGGGATATAAATTTACTAGCTGCATTTAGGAAACTAGAAGGAAATGATGCACCCACTGATGAAGAAGAGAGTGCGCAGAGCCCAGCAGACAGAGGGACTCTCAACAACAAACAGAATGAGGAGGATATGAAGAAGTTCTCAAACCAGAAGTCAAATCAAAGGCAGAAGGGACAAGAATGTAGAGCTGATGAATAGATGACATAGAGTGAGACGGCGTCCTAGTTGTCCTCAAGGCCGATTCAAGGGCAGAGAGACAAACGGAAAAAAAGCCTTTCCCACCAGGGATCTGCACCGCTGATTCAAGGGCATGGAGAAAACTGGTGCGCAGCACAACTTTCCTTCCCACAGTCCACAATGCCGATTCAAGGGCAGTGAGACACGCAGAGTTCCAGAGGAATGTGTAATTGGTGGAACAACCGTGGAGATACAAAAGAGATTCAAGGCTGACGTTATCTCATCTGGAAACACAGCTGGTCAAGTGCTGATACGAGTAACTGTGAGCCGATTCAAGTGCGAAGCAGTTGAAAATATCAGCACAGATTCACAGCCCCCAGACTGTGAACTAAGCACCAGTAGATTACCATTTATGATGACCCAGCTACACCCCTCCTCAGATACAACATCGGAGAGAACAGTTAGATTGAAAGAGAGAGAAAAACAAATGTCAAAAATAGATGGGGAAACATTACATCCTTATTTTATGGGAACCTCGAAGATGCGCTACAATGCATTCGCAAAATTATCGCTGGAAACAAAGTCCCACATACAGAAAGTCGCAAGGATTGAGGGAAAATTCTTACCAATTGTGCTTGATGCCAACAATAGGCCAAAAGTTAATGTAATTATCAGCTATCCACAGGAAATGAATGAAACGCTAGAAAGGCCATACATGTGCAGTATGGTGCACGTCATATTTGATGACGCATTTACACTAGATACAGCCCAAGCAATAATGGCATATAAAGACAAAATTGCAGAGATACCAGAGATCAACATGGATGCAGACAATCTCACAATCATAAACATTCTGAAACAGAAAGAATATACGAAAGCATTAGAAAAGAAAGTAGATGACACAACAAGGATGGCAAGATTACAAAACGTCAGAATTGTACTAATAACAATTACAACAGAAGAAGAGATTCCTGACCACCTAGAAAATGCATGTCAGCTGGGAGAAAACATCTTCCCATGGGAGAAGTCAGATAAAAACACAATGATACTAAGCAGATATTTGGATTTACAGATGGAATCACTCTTCTCTCTTTCATCAGTAATGACAAGCATAAATCAAAAGACAGTCTTTTTGAACAAAATACTTTCACAAATTTATTTCTGTAATCATCAAAGTTGATTAATCCAAATCAATTTCAACAACTACTGTAGCATAATCCAAACAATAATGCTGCTAAAGAAGAGAAGATCAAAGGATTAGTCAGTATTATTATTGAATTATGATTTATTGATTATAACAATTTAAGTTTATTTATCATCATTATTTTTGTAAATGCAAATAAGAAATAAAATAGCAAATTAGTACTTGTCGTCGAATAATTTGACTAAATGAAGGGGCAAAATCACTTCCATTATTTTTAACCATTTTGGCAGATGAATTAAATTCAAATTTTGAACGACAGGTACTTTTTGAATTAGAGTATAAATAAAGTTGAAATTAATTTGGAAACTGTTGAAGTGAATTCTTCAAAATTCTTATCTTTAGATTTCATTTGGTTTGCTTATCTATAAATCATGTCAACCTAAACAGTAAATGCAGTAGTAGTGGCTAAGGGCACATACAGGAAAACTGGAGTCCCTAATCAAAACCAAAAACCTGCATTTAAGTTAGGTGTACAACTAGGAGTTTTTCTCCATTTAGCTGGCTATCAATTCTTTTGCTTACATGTATCTAATAATTGATATCAGTAAAAGGGCTGGGTAGCCTACCATAAGTTATACATATTTTATACTGTAGACTTAGGTGACCTATAATAGACTGAGCAATGCATCAAGTGTGAAAAAGCACGCATCCAAAAGGCTGTTTTATTGCTTTCTATACTCTGTAACAGAGAGTTTCTTTGAGAGTGATGGATAAGTACGTGTGATTATTAGCGATCATGTGATAAGTGATTATACTCGCACTTCCTAAAAAGCAATGATTTTGTGAGTGTAGTCAAATACATGTAAATGTACAAGCTATGTACATGCAAATACATTAAATTTCAGTAGAGAAGTGTATATTTTACTGTAGACTTATCTACATGTGTTATTTAACTGTAAGGTAGGAAGCTGCAAGTTATTATGTAATTTATTTTAATTTAATTATTCAAATCCAATAGTTTTCAGTAATGGCTAAAGTAATAATTATTAAGCAGCTAGTGACATTGCAAGGTTGAGAAGTGACATAAATACACATTACAAATTGAGTTTAAGTCATTACAAACAGCATCAAGAACTGCACTGAGTTAGGATAGGGTACACATAAGAACATCATTAGCTGAGACTTAGAACTAATTGATCAGCAATGGAAACACATGTGGATTGATTCAGAGATCAGAGTCAGCTGGAGGCCACAGCCAGATCACGGAGCAGAACTATGATGGTGGTGTACCTAAACAGTATCAAGTTACTCTAGTTAAGTAAAGGTTAATGAAACGTATCTAATATCAGAGCAAGGAATTAACATTAATCCTAGACAACAATATTCAAGCCCAAGAGATAGAACAACTTAAAGACAAACTCAGATCAACAGAACTGGACAGAGATGAAAATCACAAAAATCAGAAATGAGAATTAGAAAATCTGAGACAGAAATTGAAAATGTTACAAGGAAACAAAGAAGAAAACCTGAAAGCAATGACAATGCACAAAATGATAATTGATCAGAGGCAAGAAAGGAGCTTGCAAGCGTCACCCACGAACTTTAAAAAACACTTCAGAGAAATTGAGGAAGAAGAGGAAGAAGAGAAAAGAAAAATCATCAATGAATAATGAGAGTAGTGACAAGTCAACTCACAACTAGTGAACAAATGAATAGACAAAGAAAACCTGATTACAAAAATTCAATGCTGCCAGAACACAGCCACAATGACACAATACCATGTAAGACAACTTTGCCAAAATTCAATGGAAAGGTGGACAGTTATAATCCGACATTTCTAGAATGGTTACAAATGTTCAAGATCATGATGGCTGAGAGGAACGTAAACCAAAGGGCAGCAGCTGCAAGATTTCCATTATATCTAAAAGGGGCGGCATCCCAACATTACTTGCTTTTGGATGCAGATACAAAACAAGACTACAAAGTAGTGATTGGAGATTTCATAGATTACTACGAAAATGAGAGTTTTAAAAATCAATATCAAATCATATTAAACTCAAAAAATATGCAAAAGACAGATGATATCCGAAACTACATCCAGCACATAAAATGCCTAGTGACACTTAGCTCCACAGGAAACAAATACTCAAAGTACTACCTTTTCTCCCACATTTGCAAAGGAATGCCTATGAACATCTGAACACAATTTGAAATCAAGTGCGATGTAGATGACAAGCTAGAGAAGCCATAGACATGCAGGCAACAATAGAGAACAATGCCCACATCTACAAGAAAGCGGTATGGAACAAAGAGAAGCCAGTGGAATTGTGAAATAGCTACAAACCACAAACAGGGAACACCAAAGTGTGTAAGGAAAAGAAAGGAGAGAAGATCATTAACAAAGAAACCAAAGATGGGAAGTTGAAGAAGGTAAGAGAAAGAGATTTAAAGTGCTATGGTTGTGGACAAAAGGGACACAGAAAGACAAATTTTAAAACAAATCAACATAATTGGGGAGGAGGAAGCATATTAGGACGATGAAGACGTAATTGAATCCAAATAGGAATTGGCAGAGGATCCCCAAACAGAGGAAGAATTGGAAAACTAGTCAGAGCGCCGACTCTAAAAAACCAATCACCCATAATGGTCAATACCATAATGATAATAATAAACAGAAGATTAACAAAGGCAATGATTGATACGGAAGCAGCAACATTGATAATAACAGAGAAGTGCACAACAAAACTGGGATTCAAATGGGAAGACTTGGAATGCTCAAGCAAAAGATTAATCAATGCATCCGGAGAGTGCATTGACACAAAAGGCAAGCTTGAGGCAATACAAGTCAGAATAGCAAATACAACCTTCGAGCAAGCACTAGTAGTAATAGACACTCATAACAATTTACTGCTTATGAGGAGATTTTAGGAGACAATTTCCTGATGAAGAATGAATGTGTAATAAACTATGCTGATAGGACGATCAAATAAGAGAAGAGGAAATCGAAATTGAAGAGCAAGAAGGAAAGCTATCAACAATAGTATTCAAATTGGAGGAAGATATAAAACTGAAGCGATATCAATGGAGAATGCATAGAGTTAAAACAGAAGAGTCAATAACAGCAGATAAAATGATCTATGACAGCAAAGGGATAAATTCAAAAAGAGTATTAATGCTGTCAAGTGTGTGTGCAATAAAGAATGGAAAAGGGAAAGTGCCAATACTGAATGCAACAAACCGCAATATCAACGTGAAGAAAACAAATGTATGTATAGTCAGACAATATGTCAAATCTAGCATCAAAGCTATCAGGAGAGCAATGGAAGACATCAATGAGGAGAGCAGTTTGTATGGTCGACTTGAGGACTTACAAACAAAAACAGGAGGTATTCCACACTGCCGACTCAATGGCTAGTGGACAAAAACCATCAATGTAGCAAGTACTCCCCACAGCTGACTCAAGGGCAGAGGGACAAAAGCAGAAGAAGAAAATCAGTACAAGATACCCGAATTATTGGATGAGGAATACCAACATTTGAACAAGACACAATTACAACAGAGAGAGGTGCTAGAGAGACAAAACAGATATTCAATTAAGAAATAAGTGTGGGACAAGCAATAGGTGAAACAAAAAGCAAGCCAATAAAGTTGCAGGCAAGGCGCATACCAAAGCAAATGAAGGACGAATATAACAGGATACTCAATGAATTAATCAACAACAAAATAATACGACACAGTGAAAGTACATACCCTGCACCCACAGTATTCATGAAGCAGGGAGACAAACATAGATTATGTATAGACTTCCAGAAGCTGAACGAAGTAATGAAAAAGGATTCATACCCACTGCCCAGGATAGGAGACATCCCATATGAGGCAAGCAAACACAAGGAATTTACATCAATAGATCTATGCGAGGCATATTGGCAGGTGAGAATGGAAGAAGAAGACATTGAAAAGACGGCGTTTATAACTCCATACAGATTGTACAAATGGATATACATGGCGTTCAGCCTATGTAATGCACTGGCAACATTTCAAAGATGTATAATGAAATTGCTGAAAAATAAGAAACACAAGATGGAGGATGGAGTAAATGCATACATTGCCGATATCATAGTGACTAGTGACACTATTGAGGAACACCTGGAGAAACTGCAACAAACTTTATCAATCTTGCAGGCCTGAGAATTAATGGAAATAAATGTGCCATATTGAAGGAAAAGATCACATTTCTAGGACGAGTAATCGAAAAAGGGCGGATATGTATGAAGGACAATGCAAGAGACATGATCAGAAGAATAGAGAAACCAAACAACAAGAAGGATATTCAAAGAATAATGGGTTTCCTCAACTACTATGGCAATTTTATTCCCAACATCGCGGGAAAGACTGCCAAGATGGTGTGGTTGATGAGGAAGTGACCACTGTTTAGATAAAAGAAGAACTAGCAAAGTTGCCATCATTGAACACGATTAATTACAATGAAACATTTATACTAGACTGTGACGCCAGCAAGGTAGCAATCACAGCAATGCTGGGACAATTGGCAGGGGGTTACCCATACAGTTCTTTAGCCACAAGTTAAAACCAAGCAAAGAGAACTATGGGTCAACAAAGTTTGAGATGCTGGCACTGATTGAGAGCATCAAGAAATTTAGGCACTTCTTAATAGGCCAGCAGTTCAGGGTCCACACAGACAATTGCAGATTGGGATGGCTTAAGAAGGGATAGTGTCAAGATGGATTGAATACCTAAACAAGTTTACCTTCACGATTGAACATTGAAGAGGAACACTGCATATGAATGCTGACCTCTGGACCATGCTTCCCGAATATCAGAGAGATGCAACCAAAGAAGATGGAGAGAAAAAACAGTTTCAATTTCTGCCACGTATGGAGTACAAGGGACTGCTGGAAAGGAATGTTGATAAAGAGGGACAAGCAGTGCTACCAATTGCAATAAAGGAATTAACAATTTATAATTTTTTTACATGCAATGCTTTTGGTTTTGAAGAAATTCAAGGTGGATGAGCATAAATGAAGAGATATTGGAGTCAGAGATCATGGAAAAACAGAGAAACAATGTGATATTAAGTGAAATTATAAAGAAGTTACAGGAAACAGGTTTGAAACTTTCAAAGTTAACCATGAGTTATTATGAGAGGTACAGATGGAAGAAAAATAAGAACAGGCTCCTATACATGGAAGGACAAAACAACAGAATTGTGATACCAGAATACTATAAACATGAATTGGTGAGGAAAATCCACTAGAAGGGCCACCTAGGCATCATGCAGACAGAGAGTATATTTAATGCAAGGTTCTTCACAATGGCAATAAGGAAAGTGAGAGAAGAGATAATTAATAAATGCACAAAATGTCTCTTTCATAATAAGCAGAATTTTCCAATGCAGAGAGCACCACTAGAAAAGATCATAGCAACACAACCCAATGAGATTGTACATATAGATCTAGAAATGTTGTCAAAAGATGAGGAAGAGTAGCAGTAACCATTAGTGATGGTGGACAATTTCACGTGAAGTTAATCCCAATGAAAAACGCAATGGAAGAAATGACTGCTGATACAGTTATGAAGGAATGGATGATAAAAAGTTCAGGCTGATGCAGATGATAATCACCAATAAGGGGCCACAATTTGAAAGCAATCTATTTCAAGAGATGACATGCTTACTGGAAGTAATGAGTGAAATAACAACAGCATACCATCCACAGGTGAAAGGCGCAGTGGAGAGACTGAACAGAACCATCATAAAGGTAATTAGAGTCACAACGTCAAGGATAGAGGGTTGCAAATTGAGAGAAGTAATTAAAATGATCGAGTATGTCTGTACATTCGACAACCAGTGTAACACCATTTAAGGCCATGTTAAGAAGAGAAGCAGCAATGCCATTATTGATGCAATGTTTCGCCTACAGCAGAAAGATGGACAACCAATACATGGATCAACTGAGGAATAGGATAACAGCAATATATGAGATGATGTGCCATAACACAAAGAAATCAGCTGTGAGACTACAGAGCAATTACAACAAAAAAATCTATGGTCACACACATAAGATAGGCGACACAGTTTATGCATTCATGTAGCATAATCCAAAGAAAATGCTGCTAATGAAGAAAGAAGAACAAATGATTAGTTGAAACTAAGATCAAATTATGATTATTTAGAGAAACAATGTAATTTCAATTATCAGAATTATCTTTGTAAAATGCAACCAAGTAATAATATATCAAATTAGTACTTGTCATCAAATTTGATAAAACAAAGGGGGCGAAATGCGCTTCCATTATTTTCAGGCATTTTGACAGATGAATTAAATTTGAATTTCAAATGACAGGTACTTTTTCAAGTTAACTATAAATAGAGCATAAATCAGTTTGGAATTAGTTGAAGTAGATTCTTTGAAAATCTTATTCTTAGATTTTATATTGGTTTGATTATTTATACACAATGTCAAGCTAAATGGTAAATGCAGTAGTAGTGGTTTGGAAACATATCAGGAGCAACTCGAGGGTCCTTGATCCAAACTATGAACACATAAGAACTTTGTTGAGCTGAGGCTTGAAGCCACCTAGATCGGCTATGGAAACACAAATGAAATGATGCAGAGATTGGAGTCTGCCAGAGGCCATAGTTAAACCATTAATGGAGCAGAGCTATGATGGCAGAGTACCTAAATAGTATTCAGTTATTTCAGTTAAGGAAAGATAGCAGAAATATATACAATAAATGGCTAACATGAGAACATCCCTACCCGTGGTTGAAGTGAAACAATAGCTTAAGAGAATCATTTAACCTACATCAATACTTAGTAGCAGATGCTACATTCACACTTATAAAATTAACAGACACAAACCAGGTCGAAAAATTAAAGACAGTTTGGTCAGGTCCATATAAAATAACGCAAGTATTACCAACTAATGAGTACATGTTAAATAATGATAGATTACTGCATTTCCAGAACCTAAAACAAGTGAAGGAAGATATCGAAGAATCAATAGTAGATGAAAATGCTAAGTTTAAAATATGTCTACCATAGGTCTAGCCACAGCATCAACAACAGAAGGCTCGTACTGCAGCATAGAACGAGAAATAGAAACAAAACTCCTCATCTGCACACCACCAGAGACTATTGCGATACCAATGGTCCTCCCATGTTGGAGATTACTGAAAGATGTTAAGGTTGCAAAGACATTCCTACACAAGTATAAGTCATACGTAAACAATGAAAGAAAAGCAAAAGTTATGATAGAAAGAGATGACTACAAGAAATCAAAACAAATTTTGTTACAAAACAACAACAAAGAAAGGGTCTACATCAAAGGCACAATAACACAACTGCAAGATCTGAGAAATGAAATCGAAGAACAAAACACAAGAGCTATAATGTTATTCTCTGTAGTAATGATGTAGTCTGGACTGATATATGGGAAAAGAGATACTGCTACTACGACATTACGAAGAGGGTTGAAATCATTACAATGATGAGATTAAATAAAAATGAGCCCAACAAGATCACAGAAGAAGAAGTAAGAAATAACATTAGTTTTTTCTACAAGGATGTGGCAAATACTCGAAGTTCAAGAAAAGTTTTCATGTTTTTCTATCCTGACAACCAAATCAGAGAAGACTTAGCACACACAAGTAGAGCCAATGCACAGATGATGCTCATGATCAGCATCAAGGGAATACAGCTATATCAGAAATATTACGACAACTTTTCACAGAAAATAAATGAGCTAAGAGAGATAACACCAATAGTGGAAGACATCAGAGAGGCACATTTCCTAAAATACGCAAACGTCGTAACAACAGAGAGAGAAGCAGTTCTAAAGATGACAAACAGATCAGAAGTTGACAAAACAACGTGGTCTGATCAGCAGGCAGAAATGATAATTCAAAACGCAGACACTCTGGTACATGGAGAACGAGCTGTGCTAAAAATAATGCAAGCTGAGGGGGTGTGTAGCATCATCCAAAATAATCAGAAATAAGCTGCAAACGTCACAGAAGAGAGTAAGATCAAAAAGGAGTTGATTAAAAAATATTATAATCAGATTAGTTGCTATGATTTCAGATTAATTTGTAAAATGCAACCAAGAATAAAATATGTGCAAAAAAGAGATATTTGTATCTGTTGATAAAAATACTTTTGACAAAATGACGCTGACATTATTTTATAGCCGCCATATTGGCCGAAGTTTAAATTTGAATCAACAGGTACTTCTTTTGAAATACTATAAATACATTGAAACTTATTGTAAGAATTTGATAAAGAATTTTACTTAGAATTCTTATTTTTCATCTTATTAACGGTTTGATTATTTAATACAATGTCAAGCTAATTGAGCAGTGTTTAGTAGTGGTCTGGATACATCACAGGGAATGATTCTAGAGTACCTGTGCCAGATCATTAAAGTGCACTTATGTTAGGTGTAGGGGTTTTCTCTTGATTAGCCGACTAGCATTTCTTTTCTACATGTATCAGATAACTAACTGTCAACAAATGGTTGGATGACCAAACCCAAGGAAATATCTTAATATTATTATAGATCTAAATTTATGACCTATAATCGACCAATATAATGACCGTACATGTAGTAAGTATAAATGTAGGTTAGGAAGTTGTTCAAATAGAATTTATTTAGATAAGCCAATATATTTCGGTAATGGCTACATGTACTATTTAATGAACAACTAGTAACACTTCAGGTTGCAAATAGATACAACACTTTCACACAATAGAGAGTAAGTCGAGTTGTGTCATGTCTTGAGTAAGCACTGAGCTAATGTAGGATACACATAAGTTATCTTGATTGAGCTGAGAAGTGGCACTCATGCATCAGATGGAATGGTGAAATTCAATGTGGAGATCTGCTTCAGGCAGATGCCCACTATGAGATCGTTATGGAGGTTACAGCATGGTTTCGTCACCTAAAAAGTGAACAGGTTATCAAGTTTACATAAGATAACAGAAGAAACTAGTCAAACAGTAACAACAAGTAAATCCTTACCCGCAATAACACAGCTAACATTATAAAGTAACAGTAGATAAAACAGTGATAATGCCTGGTAGAGGATATTACAGTAGAGAATGGTATTATTCAAGCCAACAACAGCCCATATGCAGCACCTACTGTCTTTATTTGGTAGGGTGATAAGTACCGCCTGTGTTTGGACTTCAGAAATAAATGATGTAACATTAAAAGATGTGTACCCTCTTCTGCACATTGAAGATCTTTTGTATGTGGCCAGTTGATACCAACTGTTTACTTGCCTTGATCTATGCAAGGCATACTGGCAAGTTCCCATAAAACCCACTGATATTCCAAAGACTGCCTTCATACCACTGTACAGTTTCTTCAATTGGAAAGACATGGCATTTGGGCTCACCAAATCCCCTGCCACTTTCCAGTGCTATGTTATTCATGTGCTCTGGAATGGAGCAAATGTTCTAGAACCAGGAGTTACTGCATATATGGATGCTATTCTTGTGGCTGGCAGCACTTTCACCAAGCATCTGGAAAGTGGACGTGTGTGGAGCAAGAAAAGTTCAACTCCATCAAGTTGAAATTGAGGAAAATCCCTAGCCTAAACACTCTGGATTACTCTAAAGAGTTCATTGTCAACTGCAATCCCAGCTCAGTTGCAATTAGTGGAGTTTTGAGCCAGGTTATTAACAGCATAGAGAGTCTGATCCAATATTTTGCAGAAAGTTAGGAACACCAAACAGAACTATGGTGCTATGAAATCAGAGATGCTGGCATTAATAGAAAGCTTGAAGAAATTCCACTTCTTCATTCTCAGCTGTCACTTCACCATACAAACCATCTATTCAGTGTTAGATAGCTCAAAAAGTTTTCTGCAGACAAGTCTAACATAGTTAACCATTAGATCAACTATCTAAAGAATTTCACTTTTATGATTCTACACTGTCAGGGGAGACTACATATCAATGCGAACTACTGGACCACTCTCCCCAGTTACAAACGTGATATCCAAAAAATACCAGGTAAGAAGATGTCTTTTAGGTTTATCCCTCTCAACAAATACAAGCGCCTTCCTGAGATAAGTTCCAACAATCACTGCAAGGCTATCCTTCCAATTCTTGTTATGGAGGAGATCACTGAGGCTGAAATACTACAACATCAAAAGCATGATAAAGTAATATCAGAGACAATTGCAAAGCTAAAAAATGCCAACTCAATCCTCAGTCCTGTTGCCAAACATTATTTCCAGCAATATGATTGGCAGCAAACAGAAACTAGCTTACTTTATGCCAGGAGTTGAAATAGTCAACTAGCTGTCCCCAAATATTTACAAATGGACTTGGTCCATAAGATTCATGAGAAAGGTCACTTAGACTTAGGCATCATCCAAACTGAATGAATTTCAACACAAATATGTCACCTTTGGTATATGAGCCGCCATTCAGGACATTATCAACAAGTGCACAACTTGCTTGCTCCAGGGAGCCAGACACTTCCCCTAGCAGAGAACTGAGCTGCGCAGCCATGCCACTGAGCAAATGAACAAAGTCATCCACATGGATTTAGAGAAACTCACATGTGATGATGAGGGACATCAGTACCTCCTGGTTCTAATCAATCACTTTACAAAATATGCCTGACTCATCCCCCTTGACAGTAGAACTGCCAAGGACATTGGAGAAAAAATTTTCAAAGAATGGGTGCTCAAGCTCAGCCTGATGGAACGCCTCATATCAGATCTTGGTCCCCAATTTGATAACCACCTCATGGAGACCCTTACCAAGGAACTTAATTCCTTCATGAGTTCACCACTGCATATCATCTGCAGTCAAACAGAGTTGTGGAGAGACTCAACTGTACAGTCATCATGTAATATCCTCTACCAGGCATTGTCACTGTTTATCTAATGTTACTGTATAACATTAGTCGTGTTATTGCAGGTAAGGATTTACTTGTTCCATACTGCTTGACTTGTTGCTTCTGTTAACTTATGTAACCTGGAATTAGCCATTCACTATTTAGGTGACAAAGCCATGCAGTAATCTCCAACAATGATCTCTAATGGGCATCTGCCCAAAGCAGATCTCCACATCCAGTTTCAGTGTGTACTCAAGGCATGGCACAACTCGAGTTAAACTCTATTTTGTGAAAGTGTTCTATCTATTCACAACCTGACGTGTTACTAATTGTTCATTAAATATTACATGTAGCCATTACCAAAAATATATTGGCTTGTTTAAATATATCTTGTTTAAACAACTTCCTAACTTACATTATAATTTAGTACATGTACGGTCACTTTATCAGTCATTTATGGGTCATCAATTTAGATCTAAAACAGTATTAATATATTTCCTAAGTTTTGGTCATCCAATCGTTTGTTGACAATCAATTATTTTAATTCATGTAGTAAGGAAATGCTAGTTGGCTAATCAAGAAAAAACCCCTATACCTAACTTATGTGCACTTTCGTGATCTGGCACAGAGAACCTAGAATCATTCTCTGTGATGGATCCAGACCACTACTAAACACCACTCGATTAGCTCGACATTGTATTAAATATTCAAACTGTTAAAGTAGAACAAAATAAGAATTCCAAGTAAAATTCTTTATTAAACTTTTACAAGGTTTTTAATCTATTTATAGTAAATCCAGAAAAGTACCTGTCGATTCAAATTTAAACTTATGCCAAGATGCTGGCAAAAACTAATGGAAGCAACTTTGCCCCCTCATTTAGTCAAAAGTATTTTTATCAACAGATACTAATCTCTCTTTTTTGACACATGTTGTTTCTTAGTTGCATAATACAAATAAATCTTAAATAATTCTAATTGATTTGATTACAATATTTTTATCACCTTTTCTTCAATGTTAATCCTTATTTGAGATTTATGTGGATGATGCTACACGCCCTCCTCAGCTTGCTTTATTTTTAGCACAGCTCACTCTCCACGGACTAAAGCATCCGCCTTCCGAATTATTGATTCAGCCTGTTGATTGGCCCACGTGGTTTTTTCGAATTTGGTTTGTTTGGTCATCTTAAGGACTGCCTCTCTTTCCATTGTTACTGTGTTATCGTATTTCAGGAATCATGTTTCTCAAGTATCCTCTGCTATCATCGTGATTTCTCGTAGTTCATTGATCTTTTATGATAATATTTCGTAGTATTTGTGGTACAGTTGTATTCCTTTGATTCCTATCATCAATGTAATTTGTGCATCGACTCTGCTCATATGGGCTAGATCTTCCCTAATCTGATTGTTGGGATAGAAGAACATAAATACTTTTCGTAGACTCCGGGTATTTGCCACATCTTTGTAGAAGAAACTGATGTTGTCTCTCACTTCTTTTTCAGTTATACTATTAGGATTGTTCTTGTTGATCCGCATCATTGTAACAATTTCTACTCTCTTTGTGACATCATAGTAGCAGTACTTTCTTTCCCAGATGTCTGTCCATACGATATGATTTACCCTGTAGAATAGCATTATTGCTCTTGGATTCCGTTCTTCTATTTCTTTTCTGAGATCCTGTAACTGTATGTTAATAGGTCTCCCTTGTGTGTAGAGTTGATCTGGCGTTATTGTGCCTTCAATGTAGACCCTCTCTCTATTGTCACTTCTTAGCATTATGTCTTTCGATCTTTTATAATCATCTCGCTCTACCATAGCTTTTGCCTTTCTTTCTGTGTTCATGTATGACTTATATTCATGTAGGAATGTTTTTGCCACTTTAACCTCTTTTGGTAATCTCCATCATGGGAGGACCATTGGTATCGCAATAGTTTTCAATCTATTTATAGTATTTCCAAAAGAAGTAACTGTCAATTCAAATTTAAACTTCTGCCAAGATGGCGGCTGAAAATAATGAAAGCGTCATTTAGTCAAAAAGTATTTTTATCGACAGATACAAATATCTCTTTTCTGACACATGTTGTTTCTTAGTTGCAAAATACAAATAAATCTTAAATAATTCTAATTGACTTGATTACACTATTTTTTTATCATTTTCCTTCGACTTTAATCCCCTCTGCTCGAAGTTTTGCAGCTATTTGAGATTCTATTTGGATGATTCTACAATTATTATTAAAGAATAAGCCAGTACTAGAATAAGATTAACATTTCGAAGATATTTTATTGCTGCATCCAAAATGATTTATTTACAACTACTTTCTTGAAGTTTTCCAGTTGCAATTTTTGGGTGGATATTGAAATGCCGGGTTCAGACAGATATTCAAATTTCACGAACCTATAGCTAAAGTTCCATTCATATCTAGTTTTTTGGAAATTTTTTATAAAGTAACAATCCATATATTTGAGAAATTTATGGATTTAACAACACACATCAACTATTTTATTATATATAAATGCTAAGCATGTCAAATTCAAGAATTGAAGCAAAACTCAATTTCAAATTTAACCTTCATCTAAATAATATGAGAAATTTTGTTTTGCGAATGCTTCCAATGAATGACTGCACTAGGGTGCAGCAATAGCAACCTCTACATAGGAAAAAAGACTAAAGATACTACTCTTAACATTAAAATTTCAATATGCTACTGCAAATTTTCCCTTATATTGACCTTAGATCTTTTGTTTTATTTTTATTTATTTAATTCAATAATGAAATTATTATATGGTACATGGAAAAACTATAAACACATATTATCGATTGTTTGAAAAGCTCAAAAATTGAATAACATTAGTAAAAATATTTCCTTTCTTGAAAAATTTAAAATCTGTTTACAGTTAAACTATAAGTTATTCATATTTATAACAAATATACATTTGTCATTTGAATAATATCATAGTGTATATAGTCACATCGTATATATGATTATAATTATTCAATACATTGTGTGCTGATTGCATATTTCTCTTAAATCTAGATAATTAAACCATGTGTGTTTCTCGCAAATCAAAATTTCTGTAGCAACAAAACATTGCAGACAGTAGCAGTCAATTAGATTGTAATGATGATATATACAATGCAATTGAATATTAATCAAATGACTTGCACAAGAAAATGTAGTGTTGCCGCAAAGTTCAAGTTGTCAATATCAATTTGAGGATTAAAATTATTTGAATTTTCTGAATGATACTTGAAATTTCTAAACCTTTCTGCACCCAAGTTTCTGTTTACCAGTTTTAATGAAGACATGATTACAAAAGCCATACATATTTCCATTAATTGATGTAGATTGTCTATACATATTTGTTTTCAAAAAATATGGTTTCAATTTGCATTGTGTTCTACACACTACAGGAATTGCAGTATTGTCACTTTGCTATTGATTGTCGAAATAGTAGTGTGAAATTGGATGTCCAATTTACTGCTAAAAATATTAAGTGAAAAAATTGAAATGGGTAGCCTACTGTAGACTGATGGTAGATCCTTGCATAGCCACAGAGTTATACAAACTAGTAAAAACAATAGTGTTGATAACAAATGCAGAGGGTGTGGAGAAAGCAAACACACTGTTCATTAAGTGCAGCCTCACACAAAGACAATAGCATATAAAGAGAATACATGAAATATCGAATGAGATGAAACTGCAGAAGAAAACAAAAGAAGAATGGCCCAAAATACACATTTAAACTCTGCCGAAAAAGTACCATAAAACAGTTGATGTAGCACTCACAGAAATAAACAGAGCATATGAGCTGAACACAACAAAGACTTCAAAAACATTCTGTTTGAAAAGAAATCAAAAAGCCCATGCAAGAAATTCATCAGTAGGATAATACTCAACAAAAGCCCGATGGGGAGAATGTCAACAGTAGACATGGTGAACATAACAGGGATTGTGCCAGAAGAAATAACAGTATTTGATGAAACCATGAGAAAGTACATGTGGGGCGCTACATCTGAAATGAGACTAAGTCAGGTGGAAACAGAACCTTGGCTAACAACTAAGAAAATCATAAAAAAAATTGTAGATACCAAGGAAATTGCAGAACTGATGAAGAAAAGAAACAAACAACAAACATTAGAACAGGACATGAGAAGATATGAAAAAAAAGCCCTCACTGTACATTCGTGAAAATCATAAAGAGTGCAGAGATGATGAGAAGGGGAGGCATAACAGAACTTGTCTAAGTCTGCGAAATGACAACCAAGACACAAAAAGAGATCCTGGAGGAGAAAGAACTACTGACGTCAATGCAATTAATTATACATCTCAAAACACAACAACAGATTGATAAAATAAATATAGAGAAATGGGGAGCCTCCACACCAGAACATATGATAGAATAGATTGATACAGAAAAAGAGGAACAAACAGTGGCGTGTCAATGAAATTGATGTTTAGTGAAGTATTTATGAAAACAGAATTAGACGAAATGTTTAAACCATGTAACCAGCTAGCAGTAGACGTAGAATGCATTACATCAAAACTAGAAGTAACTGCAAAGTGGGGCTCAAAAATGCTAGACAAAAGCTGTGGAACATGGGCATTAGTTTACTAATGCTTATGGTCAACAAGAAACAGTTTCTTAGTCAGCCTTAATAATGGCTGCATACGGTTAGGTGAGAAATGTAGTTACTATATTTAAGTCCATTTATCTTTAAAACGCCTCTCATTACCAATTAAATTAAGCTGATATGCTAATTATATATTTGAATCAAACCATATTTGATTTAGCTATTAGAAGCGGTTTACATTTTTTACTATATGGGCAGGGTTTAATTTAAATTTTTTGTACCTTCAGAAGATTATTTTTCAATTACAATTGTTTGTATCTATGGAATACAAATACATATTAGAAATTAAATATAGTAAGTGAAGTTCAAGAAACAAATATTTACATATGCGCATAGTGAAACTGCTTCTAGCAATTAGGTTTTTCTTTAATCATTTAGTGAATATAAAATGTTAATTCCCTAACATTCAATCACGAAAAATGAAATGAAATTTAAAAGAAATTAATGTAGTCTGGTAGGATTTGTGGGACAAAAAATACTGATTCTATGATGTCACAAAATGAGTAGAGATAGTAATGATAATGAGACAAAACAAAAATGATATCACAATGATATGAATAGGAGTTTTTCTCCATTGCTGACTATCGTTTCAATCATTTGTTTGTATTACATAATTGATATCAGAGATAAGGCTGGATAGCCTATCATAGGTCATATCTATATTGTAACATAATTGTAATCTTATCATATGTGGTCAAATTGAGAAAAAAGGAAGAAGAAACCAAGACTGAATATTAAAATAAAATATTAATTGTAAAAACATATGAGTAAGATTAATTAGTTATTTTGTAAATTTATAGTGCAGTATTTTTGATATTAATTAATTTGGCAAAAAGGCACTAGACTAAATCGCTACCGCTAATTAAGGCAGAACTGCGTAATCAGCAGACAAACAGAAATTAAAGCGTTCGAAATTGTAAACAACTGGAATTAGCAGGTACTAGTTAAATATTTGATTGTTGTTAATTCTTTTACTATAAAAAGTGTGTAGTTGATCATTTTGTTGATGAATCTAATTTACTGGATTTACTTTACGTTTTTTGTATCAGGTTATTTTACTTAATACAATGGAAAGCTAAACGTTCGAGCTCTCGGGTATTCTAGACAGTGGTTCACGAATCCAGTTAACGGGTGCAGTGTATAGCTGGTGCTTACCCGAGAGGCTCTTAGGTTAGGTGTAGGAATAGGGGCTTTTACTCGTATTAGCTTTCCTATCGTTCATTGTTCATATTACAACTTTTATTACATTATGTTATTACATCTGTTTACATCAGGAAATCTAGGAAATCACAAGATCTATTTGCATTATATTGGATGTTGTTTATTACGTATGATTACTAGTAGACTGACGGACTATCAATTCATTTCTTTCCCCGTGACCGTATTGATTGTTCACATGTACTCTAGGCCAGCATGTAATTATTTATATGTAAGGTTATTATATGTACGAACTCATAACAAGCTAATGCATCACGGTTGCGAGATTCCTTTATTAGACAAACTAATCGATAACAAGAACAATCAATACAATAAATTCGTAAGGTATCACACAGTATCACCATTATATTCACGCACACTATTCCATTACACTGAGTCATCTAAGTTGTGGTTGGTGTCTCTATCGATGTGCCAGTATCGCATGGAAATACTCGTTATAGCGTAATTCTTCAATTCCTCTTTTGTGCTTTGTTGCAGGTCGGGTAAGCGCACCCTGTACTTTGTACCCTCTGTCTCGTGTCTTGGATCTAAACTATCGGTCGTTAGTTTTGTATCAATATCAGTTGATCAGATAATAATATAATTATTTAACAGCTAAACAAAAGAACAGAAAGAAGAGAGATGGAGAATGGAGTCTGTCACCTACCGTACTCTTAGAGGAGGAAATAATTGTTATAGCAGCTCCTAAATTAGTCTAATAATTAGCAGTATGAAGGTTGGTGAGATTCTACAATATTACACTGTCAAATTAGGTGACCTATAAATCGACAATAAAGAGACCAAGCATGTACTGTTATTTAAATGTAAAGTAATTATTTACTTTATTTAATTATATTAATTAAGGCCAATAGTTTTTGATAATGGCTGAAGTAATATTTATTAAGCAGCTAGTGACATTGCCTGGTTGCGAAGTATCATAAGTATACATTACAAATTGAGTTTAAGTCAGTTACAAACAGCCTTGAGAGCAGCTATGAGTTAGGATTGGGAACACATAAGTACTTCAATGAGCTGAGACTTGGAACCACTCAATTGATAATGGAGGCACATGTGGATTGATTCGAAGATCAGAGTCGGCCAGATGCCATAGCCAGATCACGGAGAAGCACTGTGACAGTGGCATACCTAAACAGTATCAAGTTATTTTAAGTTAAACAAAGTTTAACAATAGCATATCTGATGTCAGAGTAAAACGAAGTTAACATCAGTATATCCCTACCTGCATATAATGGGGAACAATAATTTAAAAGAATAATTTACTCTCTGTTAATGCTTGGTATTGGATGGTACAGGATCATTATGGGAAGTGCTTACACATTTTTACCCAAACACCAGGATTAGTGCTGAAGATGCATATACTTCTGATGCTGATGTGCTCATGACGCTCATGATTGCTCTGAAAGGTCTCCAGCTATAAGAATGTGTGTATGACACCTTTACTAGACAACTTAACAATCTAAGAAAGAACTGTCCCATCAGCTCTTGCCTTCTGGAAATCAAGTTCTTTGCTTTCAAAATGAAGCTGTCACCCAATGTGAGACAATTATGCAGATTATGAGGCGACCCAGGTATGCTGAAGTTTCATTATGGGATGATATTTTAACAGTTGAAATGGTTGAAAAGACGCAAAAGTTGTTTTCAGGATCCACTGTTCAAATCCAACCACAAATTTAACTGTGCAATGAGAAGGGGCGTGCAGAGTCACTTGGGGCCCTTATTTTCTGATTTACTGGTTTGTTTGATTATAGGCACTCAAAATTAGAGTTATGTCCTTTGTCATGAAATGATTGTTACTAACCATCTATATCAATTTTTTTATATTAATTTGTTCTATTTCAAGAGAAGTATTTTGATCAATTTATTATTTGTCCCCTTGATTTAAACTGACGTGTGATTGCTTGTTTAATTTTGCAAGGGAACTTGTGTAACATTGTACATAGAAAACAGGTAATAATTCACAAGATGTTTATAAGTACTTGAGGAACCTGTACCATTAGCACAATAGAATTTATTCTTGCTTCAACTTGTTTGCTCTTTATTTTATTATTAAATTACTAAGACTTTCTAGGTTTATCATGGATGTTATTTCTATAATTAATAAGTAAGATATGGCAACAATTTGGAAGGCACTGCACTGTGTCTGGGGTGACAACTTGCCCCTTAACAGATGACAGCCAAATCATGGTTGTTTTAGGTTACGATTACATGTAGGGAATAAGAACTTTTAATTCAATTGATTCATTCATGCACTTAACATCACACAATGCAAATATAATAAGTTGCTGGTGAATGTGAATGCATGGTAATTACGTGCAATTATTTTATTATTCTGCTAGAGCACTGATCACTCTCTACAATGGTAACCTCTGCAACCTTCAAACTAACCTGGATTTTCTCAGTGCCACTTGAGTAGCCAGAGTGCCCTGTGACTCTGCACTATGTTCTGGTATATTCCCTAAATGTCATCTGTGGTTGGTAGTCTGAATGTTGCTGGGTAGTTGTTCTTGTTGCTTTCCCAGAATAAATTAGTGAGACCATATTTTATCAGCTTTTGTGTTTTTTCTGTTGGGATTGTAATCTTGAATGTGATACATTTTTTGTTGACATTGATCTGGTTATTTGTTGGAAGCATCTGTTTTATTTCTTTTCTTGTGAATGCTTCTGTGAATAGTAGATTTATCAATGATTTGATTTCCTTAACAGAGACCTCTCTGTAAATTCTCCTGACTATGTTGTCATTGCATTCTTGTTTATTGTTATTTATACGAGAAAATGATTGTTGTCATTATCTATCCATGACATTTTGCTGGGGCCTTTACTTGTATGTTTCCTGTTTGATTGTTTCATTGGTTTTTCTTAATCTTTTTGATAATCTCATTTGCCTTCCTGCCTTCTTATCAGGTTTCATGTTGTCATCCAGAGCTGCTGTCTAGTTGCATTGAGTTAACTGTTGAAGGTTGCTCCCCACATGTATTTTTTGGTAGAATCACTTAGGATGTCTATTTCACTATGACAGATTCCTGTATGGTTAAACAGAAGTACTGTGCTTGGTCTTCCCATCAGCTGTTCCCTTGTCATTAGGCAGGCGAAATATTTTTGAATGTTTGAACTGCTTTTTTAGTTGGTAACCTTTTGTAGTAGCCAGTTTTTCACGTTTGCTGTTATTGGTGCAATTGTGATTTCAAATTTCTTTGTTTTTACTATTGCTTTTCTCTCTTTCTTCATTAGAGTTAGTACAGCTCTTTCATTTTGCATTAGCATTATTGCTATTATCCATGCTGTTGTGCATGCTCTGATTTTTTGCATTCTTTTCTTCAAAGACCATGTTTTTGAAGTACCTTTTCAAGTTCATTTCATGTGCTCTTCTGATTACTGATGTAGAATCTTGTCAGCCATTTTTCTAGCAATACTGAGTGGAATTGCCACAACTGCTTAGACAGGTTTCTCTTTTTGCTAATGATGGGTGTGATATTTGATTCCATAATCACTCCTTATTTGATCTCATATGTAGTAAGCCAGCAATTCTGGTTACACATTCTTCCTAATCTATTTAGGTCAGGAGTGATGATGTTCAAGGGTCAAAACCTGATGCAGATCACTGTAAGAGATAAAGAGATTCCCACTAGCAACTCTTCAATCTTCAAGGAAACCTCCTGCATGCCTCACAATGGTACAGCTCTCAGTGATAGAATGTGGTTAGTGTAATTTGTAACCTATTAACTTAGCAATTTTATTGCTCTTGTTATTATGACTAAGTAAATAAAGAACAGTAATGCAACCTTGATGCAATTGCTTGGTATAATTCCCTACATATAATATCCCTACATTTATAATAGTACATGAAAGCCCTGCATACATGTGAGCAATCAATGCTGTTCATAAGAAACAGGAATTGGTAGTCAGTCTACAATTGATGAACAATTGAGATGAGTTAGCATAACTTAATAATATACCTGAAAAAGCCAACTGCAAGAATTTAGATCTTAAATGGGTTAGCCTACAATGAATTATATACAGCATACTTTATTAGTGAATGAATCAAAGGGAAAGCTATAACTGACAAAAACCCCTATTAGTATCCCTATCTTAAGAACATGTCAGAAGTTTCAGTTACTGGCTGCACCTCACTTTTGAAAGTGCTGCTCTGAGATACATTCACCAGATCTTGGGACCACCAAAGACTACTCTTGTGCTTGAACATTTAGCTTTCCATAATGTAATTAAATAAAGCTAACAAAAGCAACAAGATAAATCCAATAAAATTTTCTCATCATTGTTACATCTAGTATCATGTATTTATATCACACTTTTGTAAAAATCAAACAATCAGCAAGTACCTGTTAGAGGACACTGTTGACAATTTCCCAGTTTTCTGTTCATGTGCTATTATTCCACAATGTCAGCATTAATTAGAACAGCAAGATTGTCTTTTGATTCTTTTGACAACTATTGCCAAACAGTTAGTATCAAACAACACTATTAAATTTGTACAAATAATCAAAAAGGATCATCATTGTGTGTTTTACATTTTAATCATTTATTGCATTATCAGTATTTTATCTTTTCATTATTTTCTCACATTTTGACCACATATAGATTATGCCAAACTCCCCCCTCCAGTGTAGCTAATTAAGAATGATGACTTTTTTGCCATGTACAATCTGGGTGGTTTTTCTTATCAAGTTTGCTGCTTCCAGCATTTCCCAATGGAGATTTTGATATTGCTCCAACTTTGTTAGCTTTTTACCACATTTTTCTCTGTTGTAAGCATCTTTTTGTGTCTTATGAGTGAAAGGGTATTGCAGCATATAGGTGTAATCCTTTTATTGCTATCATTAGTGGCATGATTGCATCCACTTTGCTAGTGTGTGCCAAGTCTGGATGTTTTTAGTTGTTGTGGTAGAAAAATTCATAGTTTGGCGCCTTGTTGTAGAATGTGCTTACTTGGTTTTGAACTTTTTCTCTAGTTATTTCTTCCAGTTTGTTTTTTCCAAGTCATATCATTGTTATTATTTCTACTCTCTGCATTACATCATAGTATCTGTATGTTGAGCTTCATAGTTTGTGCTATACAATATTTTTAATGCCTCAGAACAGTATTGCTCTTTTCCTTTGGGCGTTTTTTCAATCTCTTTACAAACCTTTTCTATTTTTTTGTGTATTGGCTCACCTTCCTTGTAGAGGTCATATGGCGTCACTGTGCCTTCTATATATATTATTTCTCTGTTGTCATTTTGTAGCAGTGTCTCTTTCATTTTGCATATCTTTTGTTGTTTATTTTTCTTTCTGCTTCTTGTTGTTTGTTGACATACATGTTTTCCTCATGCCACTCTGCTTGGAAGCTTTCTTGTTCTTTAGTCTCCATCTTGGCAGGAGCATTGGTATTAATATTGTGAGTGGTGGTGTACTTTGTCACAGTGTTGTCATTGTTTGGTTTTCAATCAATTCATATGATCCTTCCATTCCAACTGTTGTTGCCATGCCAAATGTTGCGGGATAATTATTCATGGCTTTGATTAGTTTTTCCCAAAAGTAGTTTGTGAGCCCATTCTTCATGAGGTTCTTAGTGATTTCTGGATTAATCACTAGTTTTGAAGTGATGCATTCTATGTCTACTGCTATTCAATTTTGTGGTTGTAGCATTTGCTTTATTTTGTTTTATACATAGGATTCTTATGAGAGATTTAATGTCCTTCTCATATACTTCTCTGTATATCCTTTGTACTATGTTATCTCTCCTTTTACATTTGATCTCAACTAGTAGTCTTTCATCATCTGTATCTACCTATGAAATTTCACTTGGTGTCAGCTCTCCCCATTTTTCTATATTAATTTTATTGATTCATCTTTGAGTGTTTGGTGTTAAGGAGATTTTGGTAGACTGTAGTAGTCTGTCTTCAAGCAGCATTTCTTCATGGGATTAGCTTATAATTTCAATTATCTTGATTGGCCAGTTTTGCCCTTCTTTTCTCATTATTTCTGCTGATTGTATTTTCTTTATCATTTCTGCCATCTCTACTTGCTCTCCCTTCTTATTAGATTTATTGCTGTTAGCCACAGCTGTTTCCTTAGGGCTCTCAGTTTTATGTTAGATGTAGCTTCCCACAAGTATTTTCAAGTTTCATCATCTAATTTTCTGGGGCATATGCAAGTTTTTTAGCAAGTTCTACTATGCTTGGTCTTCCCAAGGTGTGCTGTTGCAATAGTAGTCTTGTGAAATAATTTCCAAATTTCTGGTAAACCTTTTTGGTTGGTGAGAGTGACATTATGCTTAAATTCTGCAACCTCAAGTTTTTTACCTTGATTGGCATTGGTACTATCAGAATCTCATATTTTTTCATTTTTGTGACATTCCATCTTTCCTTCTTTAGTATCTGTAATACTAATTTTTGTTTTCCATTAAAACTATTGTGAGTATCCATATCAACATTCTGGCTCTAATATCTGGTGTGTTTGATTCCTCAAAGAGCATGTTCTTAAAATTTTTCTTACATCCTGTGTCTCAGGTATACTTCTTGTCTGGGGGGTCTTTTGAGTTCTGGGTTTACTTCTAGTAGTTTTTTTCTTTGAATTCACCATTTTTTTCATTTTTGCTCAGGGTATCCAATTGGGTAATCCATTCTTGCATTTTTATGTGCTCTGGTGTAATGTTATTGTTCATTCCCTCTTTTTTCTCTTTTCTTCAGTCACTAAAACTATTAAAACTATTTTCCAAATACTTAGACTACTATTTCCAATTCGATTGATTTGAGAAGAAACAACTATCTTGACTCGAATTTTTCTTTGCGCATGTCGGGCGCCTGTCATAGTCACCATGTAGAATCTTGACAACCTTCCAACTAGTAAGTCTGAATGTAATTTAGGAGCTGCTTTGACTACTTCCTATCCTTGCCTAGTAAGGTAGGTGACAGATTCCAAATTCCATCTCTATTCTTTTGTTCTTACTTGTGGTTACTTAATGATTAGACTAATATCTAAGCAACAACTATAATTGACACTCAGAGTAACAACAGTACTTTAGGTTCAAAACAAGAGATGGCTGGTACAAAGTACAGGGTTACACACCCCACCTGAGGCAAGGCACAAAGAGGAATTGAAGAACTACAATGTAACTATTAATTCCAATGAACACTTTGACATTGAAAGAAACACCAATCGCCACACCAAGAACTCAGTGCATGGAATGTCATATATCATGTGATAATGCAATAGTGACAATGTGTGGATAACCTACTAATTTAATGCATTGATTGTTCTTGTTATTAATGATGTTGTAATATAAAGGAGACTCACAACCAGAATGCATTAGCTTGTTATTATGCCTTACATGTAATAACCCTACAGATAAATATTTATATGCTAATAACCTATAGTACATGTGAACAATCAATGTGGTCAGCATAAAACTAGGAATTAGGTCCTTAGGTTGGCTATGAATTAAATACAATGTAATGACATTGATAAACTTCCAATACAAACAAACTGTGAATTCTCGTATAAGGGCTAATGTAAACTTAATAATATAATAAAACGAACAACAAATGATAGGAAAGCTACAACAAAGAAAAACCCCTATCCTTACACATAACCTATGAGCACATTGGGTAGACCAACAGCTACCAGCCGCACAGCCATGGGAATGGCACTAGCAAATCATTATTGTTAATGTGCAGAATACACAGCTGTTGGAATGGTGATAACAATTCATTGCTAAGTGCTAAGCTGTTACAAATTATCTCCCTTTAAACCAAGTCGTGGACCACTGCCTCAAATACCCTAGTGCTTGAACGTTTTTAGCTTTCCATTTAATTAATAAAATAACCTGAGAAAGAAAAGCAAAGCAAATCCAATGAATTAAGTCATCACCAAAATAATAAATCACACTACTTTTATACTTCCAAAATAATAAACATTCAAATATTTGGCTAGTACCTGTTAATCTAAGTTGTCAACAAATTCTGATTCTGTAGAATCAGTGGCTGGTAGGAAAACTTAACTAGAAACTTAACTGACTCCACAGAAGGTTTAGATAGCGTTTACAGAACAGCCACGATTCCGGAGCAGGGATTAACTTAGAACTTATAGCATGTAGATGTAACATTGGTAATTCATCCAATTAACAGAACTAATTTAGGTAACAACCAAGATGACCAATTCCTGTGGCTTCCAGCTGAAGCGGAACTTCCAGAAGTAAAGTGCTTAACCTATTGACTGGTGCTACCCTATCTGTCTCACTTGTTTAACAATAAAATCTAAAGAATAAGATATTTGAAGAATTTACTTCAACCAATTCCAAACTGATTTATGCTCTATTTATAGTTAACTTTGAATAAGTACCTGTCATTCAAAATTCAAATTTAATTTGTCTGCCAAATTGGCTGAAAATAATAGAAGTGAATTCGCCCCCTTTGTTTTGTCAAATTTCGACTACAAGTACTAATTTGCTATATTATTACTTGTTTGCATCTTACAAAGATAACTCTGATAATTGAACTTAAATTGTTTTTCTAAATAATCATAATTTGATCTTAGTGTTCAAATAATAATTTGCTCTTTTTTCTTTATTAGCAGCATTTTGTTTGGATTGTGCTATAACATGGCCAACACAAGGGCAAGTGGATGAACACCATCAAAGTTGCAAGTACTCCCAAGAGCAAAGTCAAGAGCATAGTGACAAAAGCAAACAAAGAAGATGCATACAGAATACTGGAGATAAGAAATGATGATTACCTACATCTAGAGGAAATGGAAATTCAACGATTGAAGGAAATTTTGAAAAGACACAAACAGTGTTCATAAAACATGGAGACAAATATCATCTCTGTATAGACTTCCCCAAGCTCAACAAGGTAATGAAAAAAGATTCATAACCTCTCCCATGTATCAAGGACTTGTTAATATTTCAAGACAATAGATTTATTCAAGGCATACTGGCAGGTGAAGATGGAAGAATAAGACATCAAAAAATAGCTTTTGTAATACCATAAGGATTGCATGAATTGATATACATTGTGTTCAGGCAATGCAAAGTGCCCACAACCTTCCAGAGATATATCAAAAAAGTATTAAAAACATGACACATAGAATGGAAGATGGAACAGTGCATATTTAGACTACAAAATAGTAATGAGTGATGTGGTACAAGAGCACTTGGAGAAACTGGAAAGAATGTTGACAATACTGGAAAAGGCAGAAGTCTTTATTAACAGAAATAATAGTGATATACTTAAAGAGAAGATAATATTCCTAGGGAGAATGTGTATGAAAGAGAACACAAGAGAGGTTATCTAAAAAATAGAAAAACCTCATAATGTAATATCCTTTACCAGGCATTATCACTGTTCATCTACTGTTACTGAATAACATTAGTTGTGTTATTGTGGGTAAGGATTTACTTATTACATACTGCTGGACTGTTGCTTCTGATAACTTATGTAACTGGAATTAACCATTCACTATTTAGGTGACAAAGCCATGCAGTAATGTCTGTTGTGATCTTTTAATGGGCATCTGCCCAAAGTGGATCTCCACATCCAGTTTCATCATTCCATCCATTGGTTGAGTGCCACTTCTCAGCTCAATCAATACAGTTTATGTGTACCCTACTTTAGCTCAGTGCTTACTCAAGACACAACAGAAATCAACTTAAACTCTATTTCATGAAAGTGTTCTATCTATTTGCAACCTGACTTGTTACTAGTTGTTCGTTAAATATTACATGTAGCCATTACTGAAAATATATTGGTTCATTTAAATATATCTTGTTTGAACAACTTTCTAAACTTCATTTATAATTTACTACATGTATGGTCACTTTATTGGTCATTTATGGGTCATCAATTTAGATCTAAAATAGTATTAATATAATTCCTAAGTTTCAGTCATCCAACCATTTGCTGACAGTTAATTATTTTGATACATGCAGTAATGAAATGCTAGTTGGCTAATCAAGAGAAAAACCCTATACCTAACATATGTGCACTTTTGGCACTAGGGCACAGAGACCCTAGAATCGTTCCCTATGATGTATCCAGACCACTACTGAACACTGCTCAATTAGCTTGTATTAAATAATCAAACTGTTAATATGAAACAAAATAAGAATTCCAAATAAAATTCTTTATCAAACTCTTACAATGGTTTTCAATCTATTTATAGTATAGTATTCCTATCATCAATGTCATTTGTGCATCAGCCTTGTTCATGTTCTAGATCTTCTCTAATTTGATTGTCTGGATAGAAGAACATAAATACTTTTTGTAGACTCTGGGTATTTGCCACATCTTTATAGAAGAAACTGATGTTGTCTCACTTCTTTTTCAGTTATACTATTAGGATTGTTCTTGTTGATCTGCATCATTGTAACAATTTCTACTCTCTTTGTGACATCATAGTAGCAGTACTTTCTTTCCCAGATGTCTGTCCATACAATATCATTTACCCTGGAGAATAGCATTATTGCTCTTGGATTCTGTTCTTCTATTTCTTTTCTGAGATCCTGTAACTGTATGTTAATAGGTCTCCCTTGTGTGTAGAGTTGATCTGGCGTTATTGTGCCTTCAATGTAGACCCTCTCTCTATTGTCACTTCTTAGCATTATGTCTTTTGATCTTTTATAATCATCTTGCTCTATCATAGCTTTTGCTTTGCTTTCTGTTTCTTTTTCAATGTGTGGATATGGGCCTTCCGTAGTTGGTGCCATAGCTAGGCCTATCATGGTGGGGTAGTTCATTTTGGCATCTGGGATAGTGTTCCAAAATGCTTGCGTCAATCCCCTCTGGCTTAATTTTAGTTGTATTTCTTCTTTGATGTCTATTCTAGCTGTTATACACTCAACATCTACAGCTAGTTGGTTGTATGGTTTCAGTAACTCTTCCAACTCTGTTCATGTAAATGCTTCTGTAAACTTAAGCTTCATTGTTGCTACTGTTAGCTGTTCTCTGATATTCTGGAAGTTTCTTTCTTTAATATCTTTTGCTTCTCTAGTGACTTTGATCTCGACTAGGAACCACTCGTCATCAGTATCTATCCATTTGATTGTCCTTGCTGGGCTAATTTCTCCCCATTTTTCTATATTTATTCTGTTGATCATCTGCTGCGTTTTAGCAGATAGTAGTAATCTTGAGGATGTTAACAATTGTTCTTTTTCTAACATCTCTGCTTAGGATTTCATTACTATTTTGCAGACTTCTACTGGTTCTGTTATGCCCCCTCATTTCATCATTTCTGCACTTTGTATGACTTTTGTAAATGTGCACTGCAGGCTGTCTCGTTCATAGCATTCCATTTATTGGTTGAGGGTTTTCTGCACATCTTTCTGTGCTAACGTTTTTCTAATCTTGGCTGTGCTTGCCAATTTTCATGTCAACCATGGTTGATGTTCTAATTGTTTCATTCATGTTTCAGATGTTGCTCCCCACATGTACTTTTTCATTGGCTCGTCAAATATGGTGATCTTGCTGTGGCATATCCTTGTTTTGTTGGCAATGATTATTACTGACATTTTTCCCATCAGGTTTTTGTTCATTATCATTCAACTCAGTATTTTTTCCATTGTTTGTACTGGCTTTTCTGATCTGTTTGGTGACTCCAGCTTTCCTGTGTGACCTTTTAATAGCCAGTTTTTGTTTGCATATTTATTTGCACTATTGCTATCTCATACTTTTTTGTCTTTACTAACTTGTGCCAGGTGTGTCACAAGATTGGGAGTTTCAACTATGCCTGTTTGGTTGTGAAAATCACTAGTATCCATGCCATTGTTCTATAGCGTACATCTGGTGCATTCTTCTCTTTGAACAATAACTGTTTGAAATCTTTTCTCATTTTAAGCTTGTAAGCTTTGTTCACTTCTGATAATACCATTTCCACTGACTTGTGAAATTTCTGTGACTGTGCTTCTATTTTTATTTCTGGCCAGCTTTCCTCTACTTTTTGTTGTAATTTCCTGTTTCTCCATATTGTTTGAATTTGTTGGAGGTGCTCTTGTATCTGTGTTAGACTGCACTATATGAACAGTGTGTTGGCCTTTTCTAATCCATCTGTGTCTGACGTCAATTCTATTGTTTTTGTTTGTCTATAGAGATCAATCACAATGCACGGATCTACCATAATCCTGTAGATTTGTGCCCAGTAGTCTATCTCTAAATCAAATCATATTAGCTCTGGGATTGTTGTAGTGCTTGGTGTTCTCTCCCATGGGAAGATATTTTTGGCTAACATGCATGCTTCTCTTAGGTGCTCAGGGATGTTTTCATTTGTTGATATTGTGATTATTACTACTCTGACATTCTGAACTCTTTGAAATCTTGTTGTTTCATCTATTTTCTTCTCCAAGTTTTTTGTATAATCTTTTTGTTTTAATATGTGTATGATCGTGAGATTTTCTTCATCAATATTTATTTCCGGTATTTCAGCTATTTTGTCTTTATATGCCATTATCACTTGCATTGTGTCCAGTCTAAACTCATCATCAAATATGATGTGCACTCTGCTCTGCATGTATGGTTTTTCTAGTGTTTCATTCATCTCATGAGGGTAGCTTATTATCACGTTAACTTTTGGTCTATTGTTTGCATTGAGCACTATCTGTAAATACTTACTTCCCTTTGGTTCTCTCAACTTTTCATATGTGTGCTTATGTTTCTGGGGATAGCTTTGTGAATGCATTGTAACACATCTTCCCATAAAATAAGGATGTAGGGTTTCTCAATCAATGTTCAACATCCGCTTTTCTCTTTCTTTTGATCATACCATTCTTTCCAAGGTAGTTTCTGAGGAGGCGTGTAGCTGAGTCATCCTTAATGGTAGTCCACTGGTGCTTGGTTCACAGTCCAAAGGCTGTGAATCTCTGCTAATAGTTTCTACTGATTTGCCCTTGAATTGGCTCACAGTTACTCCTACCAGCACTTGACCAGGTGTGGTTCAGATTGGGATAACATCAGCCTTGAATCACTTCTGTATCTCCACAGTTCTTCCACCACTTACACCTTCCCCTGCAAATCCTCAGGTCTCCCTGCCCTTGAATCAGCCTTGGGGACTACTAGGACGCCTTCTCACTCTATGTCATCTGTTCATTGGTTCTTCATTCTCGTCCCTTCTCCCCTTGAGTCGACATCTGGTTTGAGAACTTCTTTGAACTCTCCTTCTCCTGTTGGTGGTTGAGAGTTCCTCTGTGGTGCATCATTTTCCTCTAATTTCCTAAATGCAGTTAGTAAAGTTATATGCATATTTCAGGGTCATATATAGGTTTATTTCTTGCTGCCCTCTGGGTCAGCACTCTTCAGCTTGAGTCATCAACTCTGATGTCCTCTGTGTATTCATTGTTGAATTCTTCTTTGTGCAGGCTGTCTAAGTCATACATATCATATATAATTTCATTGCTGTTAATTCTGCATATTTTGAATTCAGCATTCTCATCTATCTTCATCTCTTCAATGTCTGCTGTTGCCCTCTTGAGGTTTTGAAAATGTTTGTTGTTTTGATCAAGTAAAGCAACCGGGTATTGACACTAACTGCATTTACATAATATTAAATAGCCATTACAGTAAAGCTACTGGCTTAGTAATTTAAGTAATAGATTGCAGTTTCCTCAACTTACATTTAATAATGATACATGTAAGGTCGTTTATTTGGTTGATTATAGTCAAGTCTCCTACTATTAAGAATATATATTCCTAGGGTTCAACTATCCAGTCATTTCGAGCATTAATTATTTCATACTTGTATAGATCGTAAGTCAGAATAGGCAAGAATCGAAAAACTCCTAACCGTAACATAAGTGCAGTTTCGTGACTGGCACAAGGACTATTTGAATCGATCCTGTGATGGAATCCAGCCACTACTCGACACGACTTGCCTAGCTGCACATTTTATTAAATAATCAAACCAGATAAATGTAGAATGAAAATAAAATAAACTCCGAAGAATTTATTGTTCATCAAATTTCTTTCTAATTTCAAAGCTATTTATTNATATTTCAGGGTCATATATAGGTTTTTTTCTTGCTGTCCTCTGGGGCAGCACTTTTCTGCTCGAGTCACCAACTCCAATGTCTGCTGTTTATTCATCATCGAATTCTTCTTTGTGCAGGCTGTCTAAATCATACATATAGTATATAATTTCATTGCTGTTAATTCAGCATATTTTGAATTCAGCATTCTCAACTATCTTCATTAATTCTATATCTGCTGTTGTGCTCTTGAGGTTTTGAAAATGTAATAGTCTATTATTGTCTAACATATATTCATTGTTTGGTAGTGTTTGTGTTATTGTGTAGGGGCCAGACCATACCGTTTTCAACTTCTGGACTTGGTTTGTGTCTGTGAGTTTAATCAATGTGAACATGTATACTTTATCTCCTACTTTGTGTGAGTGACCATAAATTTTTTTATTGTAATTGTGTTGCTGTCTCACTGCTGATTTTTTTATATTGTGGCACATTGTTTTTTAAATCCCTGTAATTTGGTCTTTCAATTGTTGTACGTATGCATTGTCCAACTTACCACTATAGTTGGTGTATTGCATTGAAAGTGGGGTTGTTGCTTCTCTTCTGAACATTGCCTTGAGTGGTGAGACTCCAGTTGTTGCTTGCACCAAAGTGTTGTAATAGTATTCAATCATTTCAATCACCTCTCTCCATCTACTTCCTCCTATCATCATTGTTGCTACTCTGATTAGCTTGATTAGTGTTTGGTTGCGCTGCTCCACTGCTCTGTTGGTCTGTGGATGATATGCAGTTGTTTGTTCACTTGCGATTTCTATAAGCTTCTCTGTGGATGATATGCAGTTGTTTGTTCACTTGCGATTTCTAGAAGCTTCGCCATTTCCTGGAAAAGTCCACTTTCAAATTGGGGCCCCTTATCTGTTATAATCATTTCCATTGGCCCTAGTTGCAGTATCCATTCTTTAAAGACTATCTCTGCTGTGGTTTCTGCCATGGTATTCTGCATTGGGACCATGCTTGTGTACTTAGTAAAATTATCTACCATCACCATCTCTCTGGTATTTGGGCAGTGATGTCCAGAATGTACCTTTCCTGTGTTCAATCGTAAATGTGAACTCATTTAGGTATTTGATCCACCATGACACTATTCCGGACTTATCCCTGGAGAACTTCTTTAGCCATGCCAATCTGCTATTGTCTGTTCATACTCTGAATTCCTTACCAATGAGAAAATGTCGAAATTTCTTGATACTCTCAATCAATGTGAGCATCTCTACTTTAGTAGAGCCATAATTTTCTTTGCTTGCCATCAGCTTGTGGCTAAAAAACTGGATGGGTACCTCTTTTCCATTCTTTATTTGACCAAGCATTGCTCCAATTGCCACCTTGCTAGCATCTCAATCTAATATAAATTTTTCATTGTAATCTGGTGTGTTGAGGGAGGGTAATTTTGCCAGTTCTTCTTTGATATTGTCCAGTTCCTCCTGCTCCTGCCAAGTCCATATGAATGGCACTGATTTCCTCATCCATCTGGTCATCTTAGTGGTCTTACCAGCTATATTAGGAATAATAATTGAAGAATCCCATAATTCTCTGTATATCTTTTTTGTTGCTCAGTTTTTCTATCTTTCAGATCATTTCTCTAGCATTGTCCTTCATGCATATTCTGCCCTTTTCTATTGTTCTTCTGAGGAACAATATTTTCTCTTTGAGAATGTTGCAGTTATTTCCGTTAATGCAAAGTCCCGCATTCTCTAGGATGGTTAACATTCTTTCCAATTTTTCCAGATGTTCTTGGACTGTATTGCTTGTGACTATGATGTCATCTATATAGGCATCAACCACCTCTTCCATTCTATGTGTCTTATTTTTAGTACCTTTGTACCTCTGAAAAGTTGCTGGTGCATTACAGAGTCTGAACGCCATATATATCAATTCATATAACCCATATGGAGTTATAAATGCTGTCTTCTCAATATCGTCCTCTTCCATCTTCACTTGCCAGTAGGCCTCGCATAAATCCAATGTTGTAAAGTATTTGGGTTTACTGGCTTCATAGATCATATCCTCTTTTCACAGTAAGGGGTATGAGTCCTTTTTTGTTACTTCATTTAATTTGTGAAAGTCAATACATAAGTGGTACTTGTTTCCCTGGTTTGCAAACATGGTTGGTGCCACTTATGGGCTCTCACTTGGCTGAATAATTTTGTAGTCAATCAGTTCTTCCAATATGCAATTGTATTCCTCTTTCAGCTGCTCAGGCACCCTGCTAACTGGTAGTTTGATTGGTTTGTCTGTCGTTATGACTATCTTGTGCTTTTTGCCTACTGCCTGACCTATGCTTATCTCTCCTTAGTTGAATATATGTTTGTGTTTTTCTAGGAGTGTTCTTAGTTGTGTGATCTCTTGTTCTTCAAGATGTTGGTAGTCTTCATTGTTTATTTCAGGTATTCTGTATGTATCTTCTTCTTCTGCTTTGTCCCAATGCCCTTGAGTTGGCCATGTGGAGTACTATCTGTTTTCCTTTGCAAGTTATTTAATTGACTGTGCAAATTACTTGCTCCATCATTGTCTTTGATTGCCTTCCAGATGCGTCTGATGTTGGTTTTGATGTATTTTCCATATATTCTTATCTGAGATCTTTTCATTTGGTGTTGATACCTTTGTTGTTGTACAGCATTATGTCAGCTGTTATGGTGTCCTCCATCTTGATTGTGTGCATTTTCCATTGATGCAGCTGTGGGTGAATGTCTTCTTGCAGTTGAAATGTAATTGTTTTCTGCTTCTCTTGTTCTTCTTTGATTTCCATCTCTTCTTCTTTCACTTTTATGGTTTTGTTAGCATAATTTATAACACATCCATTTTTCGTTGAAAAGTCATTTCCTAGTATGACTTCATATGGCAGCGAATTATTATGTGTGTCCACCACCACCAAAGGTTGTTCAAATGTTGTGTTTGCAATATTCATTTGTGCTACATTTATCATTCCTTTCATATTGATATTGATTAGTTTCTTATTGCAACTATTCATGTCTTCTCATTTAAATCCCAACTTCATAGCATATTCATCAGTAATTATGGATGTTGCTGCTCTGGTGTTGATTGTTGCTTTTGTCATTACTCAATTGAAAGCTATCATTATTGTATTCATCATATAAAGATTTGTCAGGATAATTATCGATGCATGGTTGTCATTGGTCAGCACTCTACTTAGTTTTCCAAATCCTCATCAGTTGGCAATGCTTCATTGATTTCGTATTCTGTTTGTAGTACATCCTCTTCATTGTAATAGGCCTCTTTGTCCCCAATTACATTTATTTGTTTTGGGCAATCTGGTTTTTTGTGTTCCTTCTGTCTGCAACTGCAGCATTTGACATCTTTCTCTTTTACTTTCCTCATCTTACCATTTTTCCTTTCACCTTTATTATCTTTTCTTGTTTCATTTCAGTGTAGGCTTTGTTGGGGATGCGCAGTTTGAGATTGCTTCTCCAAGTTGGTTCCTCTCTATGCCATGTGGCTTTCTCATATATCCTAGAGTTGTTTTCAATAGTTGCTTGTATGTAGACTGCTTTCCTAATCATTCTTTCCAACTTATTGTCGATGTCACATTTGATTTCAAACTGTATTCTGATGCTTTTGGGCATCCCCTTGCAGATGTGTGAGAACAAGTTGTATTTTGAATAGCTGTTTTCTCTTGAACTGAGCATTAACAGTCATTTGACTTGCTGCATATAGATTTGGATGTCATCTGTTTTCTTCATTTTTGTTGCATTCAAAATGATTCAGTATTGATTTTTGAAACTCTCATTCTCATAATAGTTCATAAAATCTCTGATTAGTAGTTGATAGTTTCTTTTCATTTCTGTGTCCAGAAGCAGGTAGTGTTGGGAAGTTGCCCCTGGTAAATATAATGGGAGTCTTGCCGCTGTTGGCTGTTGGCTCACTTTTCTTTTTGCCATTGTCAATTCAAACATTTGTAACCATTCAGCAAATGTGGGATTGTAACCACTACCCTTCCATTAAATTTGGGTAGTGTTGCTTTACAGGGTATCATGTTGCTGGCTGTTGATTGTGGTAAAATTGAGTTCTCATATTTCAGTTTTCTGTGATTTCTTATGGTATCCTCTTCTTGCAGTTGCGTGGTCACTGCTTTTGTGATTTCATTTATAATTTTCTGTTTCTTGAAATCTGAATCTTCATCTGATTCTTCATATGTTACCTCTTTGCAGGTTGGTATGTGCAGTGCCTGCAGTTTGCTTTCCTTTCTAGAATGAAATTCGATTTCGTATGTTTGCATGCTGCTCCTGTTTTACAGCTTATTTTGGATTTATGTGGATGATGCTACATTCCTGCGACTATGCTCAGAGACAACTCTCTGAGCAGGAGTGGACCTCAGACAACTATGCAAAGAGACAACTCTCTGTGTGGGACTCCAAGGAGACTAGAGTGCCTTTTTCTCAAATTAGTAACACAAATCCATCCTAAGTTGAGAATATTTGCCTCATAATGTTTTTGAAAGAGGAGTACCAAGACAATATCCTGGATGTAGTTGAGAACCTACACTTCTGCACAGTGGTCTACAGCAGTTCATACAGGCAATGAGTATGTTCAACACTAACATCATTCTGCCCACACCTCTGATACTGATGCCTTAATGACACTCCTCATCGCCCTCAAGGGCCTTGGGTTATATGAACATTTTTACGATTCATTTACTTGGAGATTAAATGTGTTACGATGTTATTGCCCCATCAGTTCTAGGCTACCAGAGCTAAAGTACTTCAAACTATGCAGTGAAACCATCACTCAATGGGAGGTGCTCATGCAAGTAACTTGGTGACCATGTTATGCAGAGGTTTCATCTTGGGATGATGTGCTGGCAAACAAAGTGGTCAAAGAAGCCCAACAGTTGTTTTGTGGTCCTATGGTCCAGTTGCTACTGCAAATTTAACCGTGCAATGGGGGTGTGTAGAGTCACTTGGGGCCCTTTATTTTATCTTATTGGCACTCTCTTTGATCAATTCAGTGCTATTCCAATTATTAATTTAGTGATTTTTATTGATTTTTAGTGTTTCAAACCTAAGTTTCAAATTTGTTATAATTGTCCCCTCAATTAAGGTGTATGTGTAAATTGCTCATTTAATTTGCAAGGGAATTAAGTAGATTTTGTAAATGGTAAATATTTACCTTTTTCTTTGTAGAAAAATAGGGATTTCTTTGTTGCAAATGTCAAATAAATTTTGTTCTCACTATATAATGTTTGCTTCTTTACTTACTTTGTATTACTACCCTAGTAAATAAATTTGGCAAAAAATTGCCAAATTATTGCCAAATATTTGGAAAGGATTTGCAAATCGATTCCAAATATTTGGCAAATATTTGGCAAATTTTCCAAATTTTATGCAAACTTTCCAAGAATTTGCCAAATATTTGGCAAATTTTACCAAATATTTGACAAAGTTTCCAAGTTTTGTGCTAAGTGATTTTTCATCAGCTTTAGTTATTTATAACAGCAGTTGGTTAAACTGCTTCACAGTATACATAAGTAGTATAGATCCAATACAGACTAATCATAGTCTAAACTAGAGCAATCAACTGCCAACCAAATGCATTAAAGCATTAGTATGCAAGTCAACATCATAACTAATGCAACATTGAAAATTTTCCAATTAATCTTGTTTATATTCCGTAACAATTTGCTCAAAATTTTGGCAGTTATGAATTATAACTTAAGAATTTATAAGTATGTTAGATTTAAAAATTATTTTTGGTATGAACATAAAAAACTAATAGAATACAGGTTATAACACTAGTCCATAACTAGTACTAATTGAGTATTTAAATTTTGCATAAATTATTCTTAAATATATAAATACTTTAATTGTTTATAACAGTAGTCAATTAAAAGTTGAAATTTTCGATATATTGGTTTAAAAATGTTTGAAATACTCAATTATATATTATGTACACGTTTATTTATTCAAATAAGCTTTAAATTAATGAATGTACAAATTGTACAAATTTGGAAAATTTGGCAATTATTTGGCAAATATTTGCCAAATATTTGGAATATTGCCATTGACAAAAATTATGCATTTTTTTCCAAATATTTAGCAAATATTTGCCAAATTTTCCAAACATATTTACTAG
>CABFPE010000546.1:440044-479879 GCA_900660155.1 Hofstenia miamia | reverse complement strand
CATAGAGTGAGAAGGCGTCCTAGTAGTCCCCAAGGCTGATTCAAGGGCAGGGAGACCTGAGGATTTGCAGGGGAAGGTGTAAGTGGTGGAAGAACTGTGGAGATACAGAAGTGATTCAAGGCTGATGTTATCCCAATCTGAACCACACCTGGTCAAGTGCTGGTAGGAGTAACTGTGAGCCAATTCAAGGGCAAATCAGTAGAAACTATTAGCAGAGATTCACAGCCTTTGGACTGTGAACCAAGCACCAGTGGACTACCATTAAGGATGACTCAGCTACACGCCTCCTCAGAAACTACCTTGGAAAGAATGGTATGATCAAAAGAAAGAGAAAAGCGGATGTTGAACATTGATTGAGAAACCCTACATCCTTATTTTATGGGAAGATGTGTTACAATGCATTCACAAAGCTATCCCCAGAAACATAAGCACACATATGAAAAGTTGAGAGAACCAAAGGGAAGTAAGTATTTACAGATAGTGCTCAATGCAAACAATAGACCAAAAGTTAACGTGATAATAAGCTACCCTCATGAGATGAATGAAACACTAGAAAAACCATACATGCAGAGCAGAGTGCACATCATATTTGATGATGAGTTTAGACTGGACACAATGCAAGTGATAATGGCATATAAAGACAAAATAGCTGAAATACCGGAAATAAATATTGATGAAGAAAATCTCACGATCATACACATACTAAAACAAAAAGAGTATACAAAATACTTGGAGAAGAAAATAGATGAAATGACAAGAATGGCAAGAGTTCAGAATGTCAGAGTAGTAATAATCACAATATCAACAAATGAAAACATCCCTGAGCACCTAAGAGAAGCATGCATGTTAGCCAAAAATATCTTCCCATGGGAGAGAACACCAAGCACTACAACAATCCCAGAGCTAATATGATTTGATTTAGAGATAGACTACTGGGCACAAATCTACAGGATTATGGTAGATCCGTGCATTGTGATTGATCTCTATAGACAAACAAAAACAATAGAATTGACGTCAGACACAGATGGATTAGAAAAGGCCAACACACTGTTCATATAGTGCAGTCTAACACAGATACAAGAGCACCTCCAACAAATTCAAACAATATGGAGAAACAGGAAATTACAACAAAAAGTAGAGGAAAGCTGGCCAGAAATAAAAATAGAAGCACAGTCACAGAAATTTCACAAGTCAGTGGAAATGGTATTATCAGAAGTGAACAAAGCTTACAAGCTTAAAATGAGAAAAGATTTCAAACAGTTATTGTTCAAAGAGAAGAATGCACCAGATGTACGCTATAGAACAATGGCATGGATACTAGTGATTTTCACAACCAAACAGGCATAGTTGAAACTCCCAATCTTGTGACACACCTGGCACAAGTTAGTAAAGACAAAAAAGTATGAGATAGCAATAGTGCAAATAAATATGCAAACAAAAACTGGCTACTAAAAGGTCACACAGGAAAGCTGGAGTCACCAAACAGATCAGAAAAGCCAGTAAAACGATGGAAAAAATACTGAGTCAAATGATAATGAACAAAAACCTGATGGGAAAAATGTCAGTAATAATCATTGCCAACAAAACAAGGATATGCCACAGCAAGATCACCATATTTGACGAGCCAATGAAAAAGTACATGTGGGGAGCAACATCTGAAACATGAATGAAACAATTAGAACATCAACCATGGTTGACAACAAAATAAATTATCAAACAAAAATTGGCAAGCACAGCCAAGATTAGACGTGCAGAAAACCCTCAACTGTGAAATGGAATGCTATCAACAAGACAGCCCATGGTGCAAATTTACAAAAATCATATGCAGTGTGGAAATGATGAAATGAGGGGGCATAATGGAACCAGTAGAAGTCTGTGAAATGGTTACAAAATCCCAAGCAGAGATGTTAGAAGAAGAACAATTGTTAACATCCTCGAGATTACTACTATCTCCTAAAATGCAGCAGATGATCTACAGAATAAATATAGAAAAATGGGGAGAAATTAGCCCAGCAAGGACAATTGAATGGATAGACAATGATGACAAGCAGTTCCTAGTCAAGATCAAAGTCAGTAGAGAAGCTAAGGATATTAAAGAAAGAAATTTCCAGAATATCAGAGGACAGCAAACAGTAGCAACAATTAAGCTTATGTTTACAGAAGCTTTTACACAAACAGAGTTGGAAGAGCTACTGAAACCATACAATCAACTAGCTGTAGATGTTGAGTGTATAACAGCAAGCATAGACATCAAAGAAGAAATACAACTAAAATTAAGCCAGAGGGGATTTATGCAAGTGTTTTGGAACACTATCCCAGATGGCAAAATGAATTACCCCACCACAATAGGCCTAGCTACAGCACCAACTACAGAAGGCCCATATCCATACATTGAACATGAACACAGAAAGCAAAGCAAAAGCTATGATAGAGCAAGATGATTATAAAAGATCAAAAGACATAATGCTAAGAAGTGACAATAGAGAGAGGGTCTACATTGAAGGCACAATAACGCCAGATCAACTCTACACACAAGGGAGACCTATTAACATACAGTTACAGGATCTCAGAAAAGAAATAGAAGAACAGAATCCAAGAGCAATAATGCTATTCTCCAGGGTAAATGATATTGTATGGACAGACATCTGGGAAAGAAAGTACTGCTACTATGATGTCACAAAGAGAGTAGAAATTGTTACAATGATGCAGATCAACAAGAACAATCCTAATAGTATAACTGAAAAAGAAGTGAGACAACATCAGTTTCTTCTATAAAGATGTGGCAAATACCCAGAGTCTACAAAAAGTATTTATGTTCTTCTATCCAGACAATCAAATTAGAGAAGATCTAGAACATGAACAAGGCTGATGCACAAATGACATTGATGATAGGAATACTATACTATAAATAGATTGAAAACCATTGTAAGAGTTTGATAAAGAATTTTATTTGGAATTCTTATTTTGTTTCATATTAACAGTTTGATTATTTAATACAAGCTAATTGAGCGGTGTTCAGTAGTGGTCTGGATACATCATAGGGAACGATTCTAGGGTCTCTGTGCCCTAGTGCCAAAAGTGCACATATGTTAGGTATAGGGTTTTTCTCTTGATTAGCCAACTAGCATTTCATTACTGCATGTATCAAAATAATTAACTGTCAGCAAATGGTTGGATGACTGAAACTTAGGAATTATATTAATACTATTTTAGATCTAAATTGATGACCCATAAATGACCAATAAAGTGACCATACATGTAGTAAATTATAAATGTAAGTTAGGAAGTCATTCAAACAAGATATATTTAATTATGCCAATATATTTTTGGTAATGGCTACATGTAATATTTAATGAACAACTAGTAACAAGTCAGGTTGCAAATAGATAGAACACTTTCATGAAATAGAGTTTAAGTTGATTTCTGTTGTGTCTTGAGTAAGCACTGAGCTAAAGTAGGGTACACATAAACTGTATTGATTGAGCTGAGAAGTGGCCCTCAACCAAAAGATGGAAAGTACTTATGTGTTGACTTTCAACTCATACCCCTTACTGTGAATAGAGGATATGCTCTACAAAGCCAGTAAACACAAATACTTTACAACATTGGATTTATGCAAGGCCTACTGGCAAGTGAAGATGGAACAGGACAATATTGAGAAGACAGCATTTATAACTCCATATGGGCTATACAAATGGATATATATGGTGTTCAGACTCTGTAATGCACCAGCAAATTTTCAGAGGTACATAATGAAGGTACTAAAAAATAAGACACATAGAATATAGATGACATCATAGTCAGAAGCAACACAGTCCAACAACATCTGGAAACATTGGAAGGAACATTAACAATCCTAGAGAATGTGAGACTTTGCATTAACAGAAATAAGTGTGACATCCTGAAACAGAAAATAGTGTTCCTTGGAAGAACGATAGAGAAGGGCAGAATATGCATGAAAAACAACGCCAGAGAAATGATCTGAAAGATAGAAAAACTGAACAACAAAAAAGATATACAGAGAATTATGGGATTCTTCAATTATTATGGAACCTTTATTCTGAATATAGCTGGCAAGATGGTGAAGATGACCAGATTAATGAGGAAATCAGTGCCATTTGTATGGACTTGGCAGGAGCAGGAGGAACTGGACAATATCAAAGAAGAACTGGCGAAATTACCCTCCCTCAACACACCAGATTACAACGAAAAATTCATATTAGATTGTGACACTAGCAAGGTGGCAATCAGAGCAATGCTTGGTCAAATAAAGAATGGAAAAGAGGTACACATCCAGTTTTTTAGCTGCAAACTGAGGGCAAGCAAAGAAAATTACAGCTCTACTAAAGTAGAGATGCTCACATTGACTGAGAGTATCAAGCAATTTCGACATTTCCTCATTGGTAGAGAATTCAGAGTATGAACAGACAAAAGCGGATTGGCATGTCTAAAGAATTTCTCTGGGAATAAGTCTGGAATAGTGTCATGGTGGATCAAATGCCTGAATGAGTTCACATTTACGATCAAACATAGAAAAGGTACATTGCATAACAACGTGGATTTCTGGACATCACTCCCTGATTACCAGAGAGATGCAGTGAAAACAGATGGAGAGAAGAAACAATTCCAGTTCTTACCACACACACCAAGTACAAAGGACTGCCAGAGATAAACGTGGACAAAAAAGGTCAAGCAGTACTACCAATACTTATGAGAGAAGAGATATCTGAACAAGAAATAGTAGACAAACAAAGAGATGACATAATCCTCACTGAAATCATAAAAAAGGTTAGGGAACCTTGGATAACACTATCCAAAATAACAGCAGGATATTACAAATGCTATAAATGGAAAATAAACAGGAATTGGCTACTATATGTCAAAGCTGTAAATAACTGGATTGAGATTCCTGATTATTTCAAGAGAGAACTAATATGGAAAATACATGAGAAAGGCCATTTGGGAATTACACAGACAGAAAAGACGTTCAATGCAAGATTCATAAAGACAGCCATGAGGAAGGTAGTCAAGGACATCATTAATACGTGCATGACATGCCTCCTCAATAACAAACAACACTTTCCAACACAAAGAGCGTCTTTGAGGAAAATTATTGTGACTTAACCCAATGAAATAGTCCAAATAGACCTGGAAATGGTATCGAAGGATGCAGAAGGATATCAATATTTACTGGTGATGGTAGATACTTTTACTAAGTACACAAGGATGGTCCCATTGCAGAATACAGTGGCAGAAACAACAGCAAAGATAGTCTTAAAAGAATGGATACTGCAACTAGGGCCAATGGAAATGATTATAACAGATAAGGGGCCCCAATTTGAAAGTGGACTTTTCCAGGAAATGGCGAAGCTTCTAGAAATCGCAAGTGAACAAACAACTGCATATCATCCACAGACCAACAGAGCAGTGGAGCAGCGCAACCAAACACTAATCAAGCTAATCAGAGTAGCAACAATGATGATAGGAGGAAGTAGATGGAGAGAGGTGATTGAAATGATTGAATACTATTACAACACTTTGGTGCAAGCAACAACTGGAGTCTCACCACTCAAGGCAATGTTCAGAAGAGAAGCAACAACCCCGCTTTCAATGCAATACACCAACTATAGTGGTAATTTGGACAATGCATACGTACAACAATTGAAAGACCAAATTACAGGGATTTAAAAAACAATGTGCCACAATATAAAAAAATCAGCAGTGAGACAGCAACACAATTACAATAAAAAAATTTATGGTCACTCACACAAAGTAGGAGATAAAGTATACATGTTCACATTGATTAAACTCACAGACACAAACCAAGTCCAGAAGTTGAAAACGGTATGGTCTGGCCCCTACACAATAACACAAACACTACCAAACAATGAATATATGTTAGACAATAATAGACTATTACATTTTCAAAACCTCAAGAGCACAACAGCAGATATAGAATTAATGAAGATAGTTGAGAATGCTGAATTCAAAATATGCTGAATTAACAGCAATGAAATTATATACTATATGTATGATTTAGACAGCCTGCACAAAGAAGAATTCGATGATGAATAAACAGCAGACATTGGAGTTGGTGACTCGAGCAGAAAAGTGCTGCCCCAGAGGACAGCAAGAAAAAAACCTATATATGACCCTGAAATATGGGATATAAATATACTAACTGAATTTAGGAAATTAGAAGAAAATGATGCACCCCCTGATGAAGAAGAGAGTGCGCAGAAACCAACAACCAGAGGAACTCTCAACCACCAACAGGAGAAGGAGAGTTCAAAGAAGTTCTCAAACCAGATGTTGACTGAAGGGCAGAAGGGATGAGAATGAAGAACCAACAAACCTCTCCCACCAGGGATCTGCACCACTGATTCAAGGGCATGCAGAAAACTGGTGCACAGCACAACTTTCCCTCCCAGAGTCCATGACGCTGATTCAAGGGCAGTGAGACCCAAGGAGTTGCAGGGGAAGGTGTAAGTGGTGGAAGAACCATGGAGATACAGAATAGATTCAAGGCTGACGTTATCCCAATCAGAACCACACCTGGTCAAGTGCCAGTAGGAGTAACTGAGAGCTTATTCAAGGGCAAATCAGTAGAAACTATTAGCACAGATTCACAGCCTTTGGAATGTGAACCAAAATCCAGCAGACTACCATTAAGGATGACTCAGCTACATGCCTCCTTGGAAACTACCTCAGAAAGAACAGTACGATCAAATGAAAGAGAAAAGCAGATGTCAAAAATCAATGGAGAAACCCTACATCCTTATTTTATGGGAACATCAAAGATGTGTTACAATGCTTTCACAAAGCTATCCCCAGAAACAAAGGCACACATATGGAAAGTCATGAGACCTGAAGGGAAGAATTAACCAATAGTGCTCAATGCAAACAATAGACCAAAAGTTAACGCAATCATAGGCTACCCTCAGGAGATGAATGAAACACTAGAAAGACCATACATGCTGAGCACAGTGCACATCGTATTCAACAATGAGTTTACACTGGACACAACACAAGTGAAAATGGGGTATAAAGACAAAATAGCAGAAATACTGAAAATAAATATTGATGAAGAAAATCTCACGATCATACACATATTAAAACAAAAAGATTATACAAAAAACTTGGAGAAGAAAATAGATGAAACAACAAGATTTCAGAACATTAGAGTAGTAATAATCACAATATCAACAAATGAAGACATCCCTGAGCACCTAAGAGAAGCATGCATGTTAGCTGAAAATATCTTCCCATGGGAGAGAACACCAAGAACCACAACAATCCCAGAGCTAATATGATTCGATTTACAGATAGACTACTGGGCAAAAATCTACAGGATTATGGTAGATCCATGCATCATGATTGATCTCTATAGGGATTAGAAAAGGCCAGCACACTATTCATAAAGTGCACTCTAACACAGAGACAAGAGCACCTCAAACAAATTCCAGCAATATAGAGAAACATGAAATTACAACAAAAAGTAGAGGAAAGCTGGCCAGAATAAAAATTGAAGCACTCTCACGGAAATTTCACAAGTTGGTGGAAATGGTATTATCAGAAGTGAACAAAGCTTACAAGCTCAACATGAGAAAAGATTTCAAACAGTTATTGTTTGAAGAAAAGAATGCACCAGAGGTATGCTATAGAACAACAGCATGGATACTAGCAATTTTCACAACCAAAGAGGCAGAATTGAAACTCCCAATCTTGCAACACACCTGGCACAAGTTAGTAAAGACAAAAAAGTATGAGATAGCAATAGCACCAATAAATACGCAAATGAAAAACTGGCTATTAAAAGGTCACACAGGAAAGCTGGAGTCACCAAACAGATCAGAAAAGCCAGTACAAACAATGGAAAAAATACTGAGTTGAATGATAATGAATGAAAACCTGATGGGCAAAATGTCAGTGATAAGCATTGACAACAAAATGGGGATATGCCCCAGTGAGATTACCATATTCGATGAGCCAATGAAAAAATACATGTGGGGAGTGACATCTGAAACTCACATGAAATAGTTGGAACATCAACCATGGTTGACAATGAAAAAAATTATCAAATGAAAATTGGCAAGCACAGCCAAGATTAGAAAAACGTTAGCACAGAAAGATGTGCAGAAAACCCTCAACCAATAAATGGAATGCTATGAACGAGACAGCCTGCAGTGCACATTTACAAAAGTCATACAAAGTGCAGAAATGATGAAATGAGGGGGCATAACAGAACCAGTAGAAGTCTGCAAAATAGTAATGAAATCCTAAGCAGAGATGTTAGAAAAAGAACAATTGTTAACATCCTCAAGATTACTACTATCTGCTAAAACGCAGCAGATGATCAACAGAATAAATATAGAAAAATGGGGAGAAATTAGCCCAGCAAGGACAATCAAATGGATAGATACTGATGACGAGTGGTTCCTAGTCGAGATCAAAGTCACTAGAGAAGCAAAAGATATTAAAGAAAGAAACTTCCAGAATATCAGAGAACAGCTAACAGTAGCAACAATGAAGCTTAAGTTTACAGAAGCATTTACATGAACAGAGTTGGAAGAGTTACTGAAACCATACAACCAACTAGCTGTAGATGTTGAGTCTATAACAGCTAGAATAGACATCAAAGAAGAAATACAACTAAAATTAAGCCAGAGGGGATTGACGAAAGCATTTTGGAACACTATCCCAGATGCCAAAATGAACTACCCCACCATGATAGGCCTAGCTATGGCACCAACTACGGAAGGCCCATATCCACACATTGAGAGACAAATAGAAATGAAAATTCTAATCTGTTGCAATACCAATGATCCTTTCATGATGGAGATTACCAAAAGAGGTTAAAGTGGTGAAAACATTCCTCCATTAGTACAAGTCATACGTGAACATAGAAAGAAAAGCCAAAGCCATGGTAGAGTGAGATGACTACAAAAGATCAAAGGAGATTATGTTAAGAAATGACAATAGAGAGAGAGAGTCTACATCAAAGGCACAATAACGCCAGATCAACTTTATACACAAGGAAGACCCATTAACATACAGTTGCAGGATCTAAGGACAGAGATAGAAGAACAGAATCCAAGAGCTATAATGCTATTCTCTGAAGTAAATGATATTGTATGGACTGATATCTGGGAAAGAAAGTACTGCTATTATGATGTCACAAAGAGAGTAGAAATCATTACAATGATGCAGATCAATAAGAATGATCCTAATAGTATAACCAAGGAAGAAGTGAGAGACAACATCAGTTTCTTTTACAAAGATATGGCAAACACCTGGAGTCTATGAAAAGTATTTATGTTCTTCTATCTGGACAATCAAATTAGAGAAGATCTAGCCCACATGAGCAGGGCCAATGCACAAATGACATTGATGATAGCAATCAAAGGAGTACAATTGTATCATAAGTACTATGAAATATTCTCAAAGAAGATCAATGAACTAAGAGAAATTACGCTGATAGCAGATGATATTCAAGAGACATGATTCCTGAAATACGCCAACACAGTAACAATGGAAAGAGAAGCAGCCCTTAAGATGACGAAACAAAACAAATTTGAAAAAACAACAGGCTGAGTTGATAATTCAAAAGGCGGATGCCTTAGTGCATGGAGAATTAGCTGTGCTGAAAATAACGCAAGCTGAGGAGGACATTTAGCATCATCCACATAAATCCAAAATTAGCTGCAAAAAACGTTGAGCAGAAGGATTAAGATCAAAGAAAAAGATTATTAAAAATATTGTAATCAAATCAATTAGAATTATTTAAGGTTTATTTGTTTTATGCAACTAAGAAACAATATGTGTCAAAAAAGAGATATTTGTGTCAGTTGATAAAAATACTTTTTGACTATGACACTTTCATTATTTTCAGCCGCCATCTTGGCAGAAGTTTAAATTTGAATCAACAGGTACTTCTTTTGGAATTACTATAAATACATTAAAAACCATTGTAAGAATTTGATAAAGAATTTTACTTGGAATTCTTATTTTGTTTCATATTTATGGTTTGATTATTTAATACGATGTTGAGCTAATCAAGCGGTGTTTAGTAGTGGTCTGGATACATCACAGGGAACGATTCTAGGGTCTCTGTGCCAGATCACGAAAGTGCACATAGGTTAGGTATAGGGGTTTTCTCTCAATTAGCTGACTAGCATGTCATTACTACATGTATTAAAATAATTAATTGTCAACAAATGGTTGGATGACCAAAACCTAGGAAATATATTAATACTATTTTAGATCTAAATTGATGAACCATAATTCACCAATAAAGTGACTGTTAATGTACTAAATTATAAATGAAGTTTAGAAAGTTGTTCAAACAAGATATATTTAAATGAACCAATATATTTTCAGTAATGGCTACATGTAATATTTAACGAACAACTAGTAACAAGTCAGGTATCAAATAGATTGAACACTTTCACAAAGTAGAGTTTAAGTCAAATTGTGTTGTGTCTTAAGTAAGCACTGAGCTAATGTAGGGTACACATAAACTGTGTCAATTGAGCTGAGAAGTGGCACTCAACCAATGGATGGAATGGTGAAACTGGATGTGGAGATCTGCTTCAGGCAGATCCCCATTAAAAGATCACAACAGACATTACCACATGGCTTCATCACCTAAATAGTGAAGGGTTAATTCCATTTACATAAGTTATCTGAAGCAACAGTCAAGCAGTATGTAATAAGTAAATCCTTACCCACAATAACAAAACTAACATTATACAGTAACAGTAGATAAACAGTGATAATGCCTGGTAGAGGATATTACAGGAAGTCTACTTCCAAAGGGAGAGTTGTCACCTCTTGTAGTGGCGGCTTCTACTGCTGGAGTCCTCTGCTGGGCGCTCTTTCTTTCATGAGGTGCTTTCATCTATTCGTCTTGGTGTTTTTGCTCAGCTCATTTCATCTTGTGGGTTCATCTGCCTTCAAACATGGCATCTGATTGGTGGATTGTTTTCTGATCATTTCATGGTTGCTAAATAAAGATATAAAATTAAGTTCCCAATCCTGGGTATTCAAATGATCTAAATATCTCTGGTTTCTAGCTTTTTGTTTAGGCAAAACATGAGTAGCTATAGTGTTGCTACTATTACTGAGGTTACTATTGCACTTGACCTGTGTAAGGTCATCTTTCTCACATTCAGTGAGGTTGTCATAATACTCAATTTCATTTACACTGTCATCAATGAGTGAAAACTCATTATTATTGTTGATGAGTGCATTATGTATATCTTTAATAGTTCATCTAAGTCACTGAAAATGGGCAACTCAACATTTATCTAGTAAGTACTAGTGGTGATCTAATACTTTTGATATAATGAAAGGTCCTTGCCAATTAGTGGCAAGCTTTCACACCTGATTGGCGTCAGTAATTTGACAAGGGAAATAGGCCAAAACAGAATTTCCCAAACAATTTCTTATCAAAGTTCCTTTTCTGGCAAATAACTGATTGGTTGGTATTTTGGCATATAGTAAGATGTACTTCCTGAAATTCCTGTAGCATCTGGTTCACAAAGTTCTCCAAGGTAGGTTTGTTGTAATCTGGGAACATTATAATTAGCAGAGTGCTTGCCTCCCAGCCAAACATAGCCTTAAAAGGGCTAACTTTAGTGGTAGAGTGAACAGCAGTATTATAAAAGATCTCCACTGCCTCTATAACTCATTTCCAATTCCTACCAGCAGCTCAGGCTAAGGCTACTCTTATTAATTTGATGATGGTACAATTTAATCACTCAACAACACTGTTTGATTGAGGATGATATGTGGTAGTGAAGTCATGCACAATTTCTAGTTCTTTCATGAGGGTGGCCATCAGGTTATTTTCAAATTGAGGACCACAGTTGGAGACTAACCTTTCCATAAGTCTGAACTTGAAGATCCACTCCCTTATGACTTTTTCTCAAATGAATTTGGCTATAGTATTATAGAACAGGATGAGCCTCATGTATTTTGTAAAGTGGTCAATCAGGACCAGAAGATGCTGAAAACCCTCTTCATCTCTTGGTAATTTCTCTAAGGCCACATGGACTTCTTCATTCATTCATTCACTGACCCGACTGTGGAGCTCAGCTCTCCCCTCTGGAAAATGTCCAGCTCCCTGAAGCAGGCATGCTTTGCACTTGTCTATGACGTCCTAAACAGTAGCTTGTATTCCTGTAGTAACATAGCAAGCATTAAAAGTTTGCTCAGTCTGGATGATTCATGTAACATCCTCCACCTAGCTTATTACACTGTGTCTGATTACTGATAATGAGTGCTTGGTAAATCTCGGGTGAGGTGTTACCAAATTGTTGAGCCATCAGACCATCCTCTATTATTAACTAGTTACGTTAATCAAATAATTGAGTATTAACCATCACTGTTTAGGTGACAGAGCAGTATGATGTTTCCTCTTCAGTTCTTCCATGGGCCACTGCCCGAAACCGATCTCCACAACACAGCTCCTCTCCTTATACAACGATGGTTGAGTCCACGGCACCACCTCAACTCAACTGGAATTAATTATGTGTACCTTACATTAGCTTAGTGCGTGCACTCAAGTAAAGTTGTAACTGACTTAAACTCAATCTTTGTAGAGTGTTTGTTGTTTTGATTTAATAAAGCAACCGGGCGTTGACACTAACTGCATATACGTAATATTAAATATAGCCATTACCATAAAACTATCGGCTTAATTGTTTATGTAATAAGATTGCAGTTCCCTATACCTACATTTACTAATACTACATGTAAAGTCATTTATCTGGTCAATTATAGTCGAGTCTCCTACATTTAAGAATATATAAATATCCCTAAGTGTCGACTATCCAGTCGTTTCAAGCACTGATTATTTTCATACATGTATTGATCNGGCTTAATTGTTTAAGTAATAATATTGCAGTTCCCTATACCTACATTTACTAATACTACATGTAAAGTCATTTATCTGGTCAATTATAGTCGAGTCTCCTACATTTAAGAATATATAAATATCCCTAAGTGTCGACTATCCAGTCGTTTCAAGCACTGATTATTTTCATACATGTATTGATCAATAGTCAGACTAGGCAAGAATCGAAAAACTCCTAACTGTAACTTAAGTGTGGTTTCGTGACTGGCACAAGGACCCTGAGAATCGATCCCGTGATGGACTCCAGCCACTACTAGACACAACTTGCCTAGCTGTACATTTTATTAAATAATCAAACCAGATAAAGTAGAAATGAAAATTAAATAAACTCCGAAGAATTTATTGTTCATCAAAATTATGGTTAAATCAAAGCTATTTATAAAATTTCTACAAAAGTACCTGCTGATTTTAAATTTCAAATGATTTGTCTGCCAATATGGCAGTTCATACGTAAGCGTTAGTTCACTCAATTTAATTTGTCAATTGTTTCTTGATCAGCTAACAAGTTTTCTCATTTTTAACAATATTAAATCTTAGTTGCATTGTACAAAAATAACTAAAGATCATTAACTAAATTTTTACAATTAATTTCAATTAATAATAATCATTCGACATTATTCAGCTTTGGTGGCTTTTTGGATGATGCTACAATTCCTAGGTGACCTCACTCATGGATCTTCTGGACAAGATCCCTCTTAAAATACTCTGGAATCACCAGCCAGTTATTTTGACTGTGAGCATAAAGAAGCCCAGCTTCAGTAACTTTCCAGTGGTAGTGCTGGAAGTATTTTTAGCACCATTGCTTATAGTGTTATTTGGGTTGTTTACTTTCAAAATAATTTTCAATAGGATCTTATCATGTAGCTGATGAATGGCAACTTTCTTTTCAGATAACTCTTCCTTCACCAGGATGGGGAGGATTGCCTTCCCATTTCAATCAGCATTGATTTCAGGAAGAAGTTTGTAATTGCATGCTGGGATGAACCTGAAAGGAGTCTTTTCACCAGGCAGCTTCCTGAGATCTCACTCATAGCTGGGAAGGGTGGTAAAATAGTCTGCATTGAAGTGGAGTCTCCCTGGCCAGGGGTGATTGTAAAGGTGGAGTCATTTAAATACTCTAGCCACAAGCAACAATGTTGCCAGAGAACATTTTCAGTCATGCTAGCACAGAGTTATCAGTGTGAACAGTAAACTGGCAGTCTAAAATGAAGAAGTGGAACTTCTCCAGGCTCTCAATGAGCACTAGCATCTTGGATTAAGTAGCCCCATAATTTAAATAAGCACTTTGGAGCTTCCAGCTGAAGTACTGCACTGGGCTTTCTCGACTGTTGATGATCTGGCTTAAGACAACACTGACGGCAACAGAGCTCACATTGCAAATGACTATAAACTCTTTGGAGTAATCAAGTGTATTTAAACTTGGGATACACCTCAGTTCTAGTTTCACAGAATCCAGCTCCGCTTGCTCAGCCCAGGTCCAACAAAACTTGGTGTTTTTTCAAAGCAAATTAGAGATATGTTTGGTTCAATTAGCTAGCTCAGAAATGAATGAGCCATAATAGTTCAGAAAGCCCATTAAGTGTTGGACATCTTTGTGAGAGCATGGAGTCTCAATGTGGTCAAGATGGTCTTTCACGTGGTTTTTTGGAAATTATCCTGGGTTCAATCACCCTGCCTAAGAAGGTAACACATAGCAAAATGAGCAAGCACTTGTTGCCATTGACCTGGAGACCAGAGTGCAACCCAACTTATCCAAATGATCAGAGAATGCATGTCCACAATGAGGATATCATCCATATATGCTGTGATCCTGGGTCAAGAATATTGGCCCCATTCTGCAACACATGTGTAATGTAGCACTGAAAAGTAGCCAGAGCATTACAGACCTGAAGGCCATATATTTCCACTCAAAAAGGCCATATGGCATGATAAACTTGGTTTTTGGGATGTCAGAAGACTTCATAGGTATCTGCCAATAGGCGTTACAGAGATCTAAGAATGAGAACAAACTGTATTTGCTGGCATCATATAAGAGATCCTCAATGTGAGGTAAGGGATACATATCTTTGATGGTGATATCATTTACTCTTCTGAAATCAACACAAAGGCAGTACTTCTCGCCTTGGAAAATAAATACTGTGGGTGCCACATAAGGGATGTTGCTGTTTTGAATAATACCACTCTCTATTAGATTGCTGAGGATCTGTTCATATTCTGCCTGTAGGTTTTCTGGTACTTGCTGAACTGGCAACCAAATGGGGTGATCACTTTTGGTTTCAATCTCATGTTGCTCCCCAATGGCCTTACCAACACTGATTGAGCCATAGTTGAACACATCATGGTGCTGGCACAAAAGGGCAGAGAGTGCATCACGTTCCTGGGGAATCAGATGTCCATGAGTCTTCTCATTGACTACTGGGATATATACTGGATCACTGGGTTCACTCAGATCATGAATAGCAGTGAGAACAGGTAAACAAGTGGCAGCTTTCATTTTGAGTTGGACCAGAGTCATGATGAGGGAAGTCTTGGTAGGTTTCATTCAGATCAAACAAGCAGAACTGTTAAGCATGATAGCATAAGTCTAGCCACAGGAGACATGACAGAGGTCCGGAGAAAAATGTATACCATTAAGGCATTTCCCTCTTTGTCCAGAAATCATGACATCACCCTCATAAGGATAATTAGTAGTGACAGCAATGAATCACCAGTGCCAAGGTTCCACAACAATGCTTTTGGCTAATGTTAGTAAAATTTATTGGTTACAGGATGCTGTAAAAGCTATATAAGCACTATAGCAGAACTCAGAGATGTCAGTCTCTTTGAGGCAGTTTGACCTGTCTTTAAATCACCAGCATCTCTCTTGATGCAAATTGTATTCTGCAACATGTAAACAGTGCTAATCACCTTTTTAATAATAGAATTCAAGTCATCCACTTGATCACATTTGAGTTAAACAGTGCTAATCACCTTTTTAATAATAGAATTCAAGTCATCCACTTGATCACATTTGAGTTCGAGGCTGCTTCTAATGGTGGAGGGGAATCCCCAACAAATATAAGAAAAGAGATCATGTCATGAGTATTCTGGCACCAACTTGCTAAGGCAAAAGAGTCTATCAACCTGTGTAATATAGGTCCTGACATTGTCTCCCTTTTTGAAGGAGAGATCACATAAGAGCATCTTGTACTGCTGTTTAATGTGAGGCAAGTAATTGACCTCTCTATGCAACATCATGTACTGATTGTACATGAGGCCTTGAAGGTACATGGGGAATTGCATGGCAGCAGCATCCTGTGTAGTTTATACTGTTTCATAGTGAGCTCAAACAGGAAGAGCCACTCTTTGAATGAAAGTGAAATTTTGTCTATCTTTCCAGTAAATTTGGGCAAAAGAGAGCTAATAGAAAAGATTTGCTGATTTTCTTCCTGATGCTTCTGCAGGTAGAATCAACTGGGTAAAGTGTGGCCTACAAGTTGTTTCAGACCAGATAGAGTGTCTGTGACACTAACAGGTGCTGTGGGCACTACTGTTGTGCTCAGGATACAAGAGCCTAGCATAGCTATGGTGATTAGTGTTGAAACTTATAGAGCAGACTGAGTAAATGTAGGGCCTCTAACTTTAAAAGAGGTAACAGGGGTAATGAATGGTGGCGTCACTAGAGTTGTAGCAGGTGATATTGGAGCATGGAACAAGTGAGCAGAAAGTGTTTGTGAGATAATGGTTGAAAATCTTTCAGAGAGAGCATCAAGAGCATTATCCAGAAAAGCAAGAGTCACATACTCAGGTTCTTCTAGTAAGACTGGTGGAGAATGCAGGGTGGGTTCTTGAACTTGCATCGGGGTGCAGAAATCAAATTGAGCAAGCATCTCTCACACTGCCAGGCTTCAGTGGCTTGTTGTTGTAACTCTGCCTACAAGGCATCAAGGTGGGCTTCACAGGAGTGGCGCTGAGAAATATGCTCAGAAAGGGCTTCTCTAAGCTGTTCAACTTCAGTTATCAGTAACTCTGGAGAAGGCAACAATGGCTTGTATGAAAGGAACAGGTTTGAACACGTAGTAGGAGTGGGGATCTCTTGCTGAAAAGCTTCGGAGGGTGTAGACATAGCAGAAATATGTTTAGCAGGGTTGGGTGTAAGTAAAGCAATTGCAGAATCAAATCCAGCAGTGCAAGGGGCAGTGAGCAGGCTGCCAATGCTCACACAGGGTATACCCTGAGTGGGAGTCCCATTATGAGAAATAGAAAAATCCATATCCATAAGAACAAGAATAAGCAAACAAGTAAAAGTAAAAGTAAGAGAAAATGTTTTAAAAACAATTCCAATAATGTAGGAGAAACATCCAGCTGTGTAGGAGAAACAAAAAGCAACTGACAGACAGTAGCAAGGTATAGGTATGGCAATCATTCCAAATACTAGAATAATGAGACAACGCCATAATAGCACTAAGAACAGGTAAGAATAGAATCAAGGCACAGTAACAGCCTTGGATCATAGACTTGAAAATTTAGAATTACATATGAGGTAAGGTTGTGCATCAATGGGTGGTGAAGTAGACTGTGGTCAGGGAAATCCATCCCAGCTGACTCACACCCAGTGGAAAGATGAAACCAAATACAATAAGAGAACACTAGAACAGTTCTGTATCATGTCAGGGTTACCATGTAGAATTGCAGGGCATGTCTATCAGCTCAAGAAGTACAAAGGTTGCAAGGGATTACTAATGCTGAGAGTGGCCCACACTCTAACAAAACAAATGAAGATTGGTAGTTTGCCAATTTCACTGTAGAAAAATGAACCAAACCATTTTCAAGAAGGCATTCCAGCTAGTGACCAATTTACACAGCATCATGCCAAAGCAAATCATAAGAAACCATCCACACTCACTAAGGTGCTAATTGTGTGTCTCATGTTTAATTTCTAGCTCAATACCAACTTTAGCTCAGTGTTCTTGTTATCTCAGCTCATGTAATAAGATATAATAACATGTAGTTACAACATATTTGCATACACCAATGGCATATTATATTTGCATAGTGTGTTGTTAAGTGCATGTATGATTGATCAAATATAAAGCTCTTTTATTCCCTACACCTATGCATAGCCTTAGAGCGACCATAATATGGGCTCACATCTGTCAAGGAGCAAGTTATCACCCCAGGCACAGCAGAGTTCCTCCCACATTATCACTGGATCTTACAAGCAGATACTTATCATATTAATAATGATGCTAAAAAGGGTTAGTAATACAAAGTAAGTAAAGAAGCAAATGTTATCCAGTGAGAACGAAATTTGTTTGACACTTGCAACAATGAATTCTCTATTTTTCTATAAAGAAAAAGGTAAATATTTAATGTTTACAAAATCTACTTAATTCCCTTGCAAATTAAATGAGCAATTTACATGTACACCTTAATTGAGGGAACAATTATAACAAATTCGAAACTTAGGTTCAAAACACTAAAAATCAATAAAAATCACTAAATTAATAATTGGAATAGCACAGAATTGACCAAAGAGAGTGACAATAGGATAAAATAAAGGGCCCTAAGTAACTCTACAATATGTTAAGGTGTTTGTAAAGCTAAAAGTAGCAAGAATTCATTTGTTAGCTAAGCACCCTGTTAGGGTTTTTGTAGCAACTAATTTAAGTTTCAATGCAAAAAGTAATTTTGTGCAATTGAGACAAATCTGGGTAGACGAGCTGATTGGGGGAAAACATTAAATTAGTGATGTAAGGTCTCCCATAGCTAGCTCATTGCAAAAACCAAAGCTTGTATAATACCAACCAGATCTGCTCCAGAATCCCTGGTAAGAAAAATTATCACAAAATGGGTTGGATACAGATTTAGTTTTATCAATTCCCCTGATTGACAGGAGAAGCACAAAAGCTTCTTACACTGCCTGTCTCTGTCTGCTCTACAAGGTTGAAATGACAGGTCTGAATTTTCTCTAAGTACCAAACTTTACTCTTGTATGACTTGTAACTGCCCTCCAACATACATTTCCAGCAATTAGTATCCAATTCCCCATTGCAGATTTGCATATAGGGATCCCTGATATGGCAATTTATAGTTTTCTGATCTGATAATATACGCTTACACTCTGTACAACTTTGTAGCATCTGTGTTAACTGAGATTAAATCATTCTTTTAAATCATTGTTCCTCATTATATGTGGGTAGGGATGTACTTATGTTAACTCTTTACTCTGATGTAGTATACATTTCATTAACCTTTGCTTAACTAGAGTAACTTGATACTGTTTAGGTACACCACCATTGCAGTTCTGCTCTGTGATCTGGTTATGGCCTCTGGCTGACTCTGAATCAAACCACATGCACCTCCATCATTGATCAAGTAGTTCCAAGTCTAAGCTCAATGATGTTTTTTATGTGTTCCCTATCCTAACTCAGTGCAGCTCTCAATGCTGTTTGTAACTAACTTAAACTCAATTTGTAATGTGTATTTATTTTACTTTGCAACCTTGCAATGTCACTAGCTGCTTAACAAGTATTACTTTAGCCATTACTGAAAAACAATTGGGTATAGTTATTTTAATAAAAATTATACTTTAAAAAAAATTATACTTTACACATTTTTGCATTTTTACAACTTTATATAACAACTCATTTATAATTGTCAGAATGATAAACTAAAGAAGTAAGAATATTATAACTGCTTACAGATTTAAGAAGAGATAAGTGAAAGTGATTGACATGATCAAATTTCATGCACATCAGAGAAAAGCATTTTTCATTAGATACTTAATGAATGAATACAAACATGAAACAATTTCAAGCTATTATGCTTAGGTACATCAAATGCAAATAAATATACTAGTTGTATGCATATCTGTGAATGAGTTTTATCTTATCTTTCAACATTTATAGTAAGCATATTCCTAGATTGAATTAATACTCACATATTGGAAGGGTATTGAATTGCTATGTATATAGCCTTTTCATATTTGAAATTGCATTTCAATTTTAATTCCATCTATTTGTTATTTATGGAATCTTTGATTCTGATCAGTTATTAGATAACAAATTACTCCCTATTTTCCATTACATATCACTATGTTTTTAAATATAATAAAAATTCACTTTAAATAATTGAAAGTCATTAACATGATCAAATTTAATGCACTTCAAATTATTAATTTTAGAAATTATTTTTTCTAGAAATACACCATGGATTAATTGCCCTGTTTCAAAGTGCATTTCTCTTAGTAAATTCTATTTCTTCAGTGTATTAACTTTAATTGATAAATTTGCATATATTGATTTAGTAATCTTGCCATGCAAATACAGAGTTTCCCAGAGTTACTCACTAGTATATTTCTGAATTTGGCAATTGCCTTCACCATACTATTCTATGTAATGTTAATCACTACTGACAAAGATATGATACAATATACTTAAACTATTATATATCATATTAAGGCATTCATCATTGTGAGTATTGACAACAATCACTAAGCAAGTCATTTTAATACAAGCAAATTATTGGCATTCTCTTCACACACACTGTATGTATTATTGATATGTATTATCATTAATATGTTCCACAATTGGTTTTTTCAAGAATAACATAATTGCTGAATTTATAAAGAGCAGTCAATAAGAACATGAGTCAACATCAAAGAAAAATTTAAATAAGTAGTGAACATAATGTTGGTTTTTTCTAACAACAAGAACTTCAAGAAATATAAAATGTTTAAATTAAAAAATAATGTAGTAAATATTTATGAATGAAGCACATTATATACAGAGTGAAACATTCACATTGTTATTTATAATATTTGTATTTACATATTTATGATTGTCATAATTGCTCAAAATAAATTTTAATTAGGTAGAAAAAAATTTTGTAAAAATTCAATAATTGACATTTTAATATTACATTAATTTAATTATTTTTTATAAAATTTCTTCCAATACTTGTATAAGCAATATTTATAGCAATGTAAATGATAATTATTGAGTTCTTTAAATATAATGAGTATGAGGAAAAATTTGGATAAGTTTTTTATCTTAGTCATAGTAATTGAACCAATCAAAAATATAATTCCCATGCTTGGTATCATAATTGATTTTATTGTGCAAATTTTTTGTCATATTCTCTTGGCATTTATGATTTCATTTGTGGGAATTTCTTTGCTGCAAATATTTCTTAAGTGATAAATTGACTTTTTCTCTTCTATTAATTTGATTCTTAAGCTGCACCACTTTTTATCTAAGGCTGTTGCATGAATGTGGCATTGTGACCTCTGGCTTTGTGCAAGGCATTCCTCAATGCATTAGAAGGATTTTTAACATATAAAATAATAGATCAATTTGACTTTAAGTCAATAGGTTTAAAGGTTGATAACTGATAAACACTAGTTATAGCTAGAATATAAAAGTTTTAATAACCTTGGAGTTCTAAGGCAAAAATATTAAGACTTTCAATTGTTTTGCACTGGAGTTCTAATTTTAGCATTCAAGGATGCTCATCATTAAAAGCCTCTTGGCTCATATATCTCATTTTTCAGAAAGCATATAAATAATTGTTACACATACTAAAATACGCTCAACTGAACTGCTTAAAAATATCAGAACACAAATCAATCATTATTTAAATCTCTCATTGCTTTGTATATTTTGTAGATTGTAAGGTTTGAGGGTTACCCATTAGAGGCCCACAGCCAACTGCAGCAAAATGTTTTGTATTACTGCCAATTTATTTCCATTATTTTCATTTGCATTTTTGTTTTTAAAATTTAGTCACTTTGATAATTTTTTAAATTATGTGAACTATAAGCATTTTTTATTCCTTCCATTGAAAATTTATTAGTAGCAAAAAGCGACGACTACAGCAAAAAAAATCAAAACTAACTTACGCCTACAGCTAAAGCATTATTGCCAATAAATTTCCTTTGACGAAGAGCACTAATTGAGGGGCATAGCTATGTTTAAGTACTTAAAGACTATAATCTCATTAAATTAAAATTGTGAACACAAATGGAAGTATAATCAATTTATGTTATTTTCAAAAATTTTATGCAAAATTACTATAATCAGTAAATTTAATGGCGTCTAAAAGTTTATAACCATTGTGGTAAAATTGGGATAAAATAAAAGAGTCTCCCAAATGTGTGAATCTCATATTGTTTTATATATATATATATATATATAGTTGTAATTGGGGGGGGGTTTTTAGGCCCAAGCCCATCCTGGACTATTTCAAAATAACAATTATTCGGACTTTGATAGCATTGTAATTTTAAGTAAGATAATGATGGTTGTTGCCATAGCTGACAAAGATCTTTCATTATATTTAATCTCCAGACATTTTATTGTTAACTGTTATAGCAAAACTTAATTGCCAATTTTACACTGAAATTGACTATTGCAATTAGTCATTTGCATGTAGACCAACCTTAAGAAATGAAAACCATTTATATTTTGATAATCTTTTACACAAGCATTTCTTTAAAATTAATTGAAATTTGTGCTTATTTTAATTTGGATATGTATTTTACATGTTCTAATAACGACTGAAGTGTCATTAAAAAGTTTTGATAAGTTTTTACACCAAATTCATTTAAAATGTCGTTTATTTTTTTTACTAGAACAATTTATGTAATGTTTTAATGAAAATATTACTTTCCTGCGTATCCAAGCAATATATCCCTTAAAATAAGAGGAAGTAAATTTTGATAATATTTTTGTCTTCTTTTTAATAAATAAATCCTTAAATGTATGCTTTCAATAAGGCGCTAAGCATACCCATGTCGGCCTGAATACCAGAATTTGAAAAATATTGGCATTTATAGAGTCATTAGAATGATTCTTTTTTGGAGGTAAATGCTATTTAAAAATATTGTAAACCTTGCTGAGTACTATTCCCTATGGCAAGGGCATCATATATATCACCCTTGATATTTCTTCCTGCCCCCACCACAAATTTACCAGGATTGCAATCGTCCTATTATTATTTAGAGAACCTGTATATTCAATTCCTAAAATTCTCTGCCAACTTACATTAACTTACATCAACACAAAGTAAATGGTACTTTCCAGCAAAGATCTTTGATTATAAGCAGACAAAATTGAGATGTTTGCAGTATCACACCAGCAAACAATGCAGGCCTGATTAAATTTAAAGAATATTTTTTGTCGATTTCAAGATTTCAAGTGAAAATTTTCTTATAATTCAAATACCAATTAAAACATTAGGCCCAAGCCTTGCCTTACCCAAATTCCTTTTTTGAAAATTCTAAAAATATTCTCTTGAAAACTATCTCTACATGCATTAGCAGTGTAGCTTAGCCACAATCTGATTATAAGGTGTATTTAGAGTTACAAGCTGTTTTTTCCACATTTGCAAACAAATTAGTGATCATGTGATATGAGCACATATATAAATAAATTTGCATTCCCATCATTATGAAATAGAAAAATATTGCATTAGTATAATTTCAGTGGTTATAATAATTTTTTACCTCTCTATTGCTTTTAGGAGAGCAATATAAAGTTGATGTTAGATTTTTCTTTGGTTGTTGAAATATTATTTTACTCTTTCTAATTTAATTATGCTTAATTGAATTTTATGTCTTGTAAAAAATTAAATATGACTCAATTAAGTATCATATTCAGTGTCTTAATCCTTATTTTATACCAAAAATTGTGCTGCTTACTTCTTAAAAGTTAAGTCAAAATTCAAAAATGTAGGTAATGGAATACATTGTTTGTATTTACTATAATTTTTAGCAAGATATTTAATTCAGTCTCACAGCATAATAAGAATTCATTTAAAACTATATAGCAAATGATATTTTGAATATAACAGTTTGGTTTTTAAAAATAGTTTTTTTCAAATAGTGTGTTGGTGTACTAAATTCAATCTTGAAAAAGATGCATTTACGACCTTTTGGTTTTAAACAATGTATATAAGCTTTTCATAAATTACACATAAATATAATTGTACTCAACAATTAATAATTGGTAACAAATTGTTTAAAACTGCTAATTTCTGTAATTTTTTTATAATATTAGGGATATACCACCATTTTTACTAATAGAATGTCATATATATTTTCATTATTTTTACATTTAGACTACATGTGATGGGTAATTCGTTTGGTAAATGCAAAAATCAAAACTGTGAAGAATGCTATAAAGACTATAATTTTAAACGAAAAATTCCTATTCAACTGCCTAGTTATTCTAGAGATTGTAGTGATTCTGACTCAGAAGATGAAACTGAAAAATGTGGGGATCGCAGATGCAGTGTATGCTATCCTTCTATATGTCAGTGTGGAAAACTTAATTGTCACATGTGTTACCCAGATCGTGAATATAATGTAAATTTTAATGTAAATGATCATGTACGTAAATACTTGCCAGGTGAAATTCGAAAAAATGGCAAAGGCATTGAAATTGTTCTACACTATCAAATTCAAAAAAATCAATCAGAAATTGTTGCGACTGTGGAAGATACAAGTTTGTACAAACGAAATTCCGATTTTGAAAACATGTTGGATGATCCAGATTCAATAAATAATAAGTTTCTTAACTTTCTTCAATACGTTCTTGAAGATAATTATTTACCTTTGGAAAAACAGCCAGCTGAAAACACTCTCAACCTTGAAATTGAATTTTCAAAGTATCCTAAAGAGTTTAAAAATTGGTCATTAATTCGTTCTCTTCAAGAGAGTGTATCCAATTTCTTTAATAATGCAAACACCAAGTTGAATTCTGTTAAACCCTCAGAAACTAATGTAATTTTGCATGCAAATATTGAGAATGTTGACATAAAAGATGTTGCAGAAAAACTTCATCAAATAAATTGCTTCAATCAAGCAGGTGTTCATGAATTTCTATGTTTCAAGGGATTGTCAAAAAATGATTTTGACAAAAAAGGCCACAGAACGTTTGACAATGATGAAACATTTAAAATAGGAAAACCCGGAAAGAAAATCTCATATACGCAGCCAAAAGGGTATCGCAGATATGGTTTAAGTGTCTTAGGAAAATATGAAGGAGGAATTAATTGGTTGCATCCTTTTCAAGCAGGTGTTCATGAATTTCTATGTTTCAAGGGATTGTCAAAAAACGATTTTGATAAAAGAGGTCACACAACGTTTGACAATAATAAAACATTTGACATAGGACCAGACAAGAAGAAAATCTCATATACGCAGCCAAAAGGGTATCACAGATATGGTTTAAGTGTCTTAGGAAAATATGAAGGAGGAATTAATTGGTTGCATCCTTTTCAGGATGATGGCAACTGGTACAGAGGTTTTCATGGTACAGGGAATGCAGGAAATTTTTTAAAGTGCAAGTATGAAACTGGAGAATCAAATGAAAATGAATGTAAAACAGATAGACATATAAAGAGAATGCCTCAAAGAGGGGATAATGAAATCAGCCGATTTGCCTTAAAAAATATAATCAAAAATGGTGTTGAATTTGCAATAAACAATGCTTATGCTGAAGAATCAGAAGACGGTGCTAATCGTTCTGGCATTTATTGTTCTACAAAGATTGATGAACAATACATGGGTGAATTATATGGATATGTGTTTGGATTACAAGTTTGTTTGGATCCTGTGTTTACTGAAAAAATTGATGAAAATGATATCCTTCTTGTAACTAATCCCAAAGCCTTTCGTCCATATGGAATTCTTATTAAGAAGAAAGAAACTTTCAATGAAAAGATCCATATGATTTCTTTGTCAAAAGAAATAAGGGATAGTGGTTTAGGAATAGAAAAAGTATTGGATTATAGAATTACAAAGGAGAACTTTCAAGAGAACCCAGATGTTGTTAATGATGGGGTATATAGTGGTCAAGTAGATGTTTTAAATTTGTTGGATAATCCAAACCAAATAAGTTCAAACCTCTTAAGCAAATTACAAATCATCTTTGAAAAAAATTACTTCAATTGTTTTGAAAAGAAACAAGCTGAAACTATTTTTTCAGTTAGAATGGAATTTTCAGGTTTTCCAAATGAATTTTGTAAATGGGATAATGAATATTCTCTTCAAGAGGGTTTGTCGAAGTATTTTAGCCAAGCAAAAATAAATCTCAAGTATGAGAAAGAAATTAATAATAAATTAGATATATGCGCAATTTTTAAAAATTCCAATCTGGAATATATTAAAGAAAATTTGCGTAAAATAGACGACTTTAAGCAAGCTAAAATTTGTGAATTTATTTGTTTCAAAGGATTCAATTTAGATGATTTTGATGAAGAGGGTCATACAAATTTTGAAGATGAAAAAACATTTGAAATTGGTCCAACAGGAAGTAAGTTGACCTACACACAACCAAAAGGTTTTCAAAGTTACTGTCTAAATGTCTTAAATAATTATTCTGATAATAAATGGTTGAAACCATTTGGGCATGAAGATAACTGGTACAGAGCATTTCATAGCTCAGAAAATGATGATGAAAATAATTTTGCATTTGCATGGAATTGGGAATTTTTTAAAGATGTTTTGTCTAATATTTTTTATGAAGGATATATACCAAATTTCCATTCGATTTATAATAGTAAAAGATATTGTTCAATAACTGCATCTGAGGAAAATATGAAAGAAATACATGGTTATAAAATATGCTTACAAGTTTGTCTTGATCCAATGGACACAAAATCAATTAACAGTAAAATTTTAAGTGTGAAGAAACCAGAATCGTTTCGTCCTTATGGAATTCTGCTTAAGAAAATGGAATTAAATAATGCAAAAGTACAATTGCTTCCATTGCCCTTTCAAAAAGTTGGCAATTTCAAATGCATTAAAAGTATACTTAATGATCTCATTAAAAAATACAACTTTAACTCAAATATCTGTGCACTCTATACAGACTTGGTAAGAGGTTATCTTGATGCAGTAAGCTTTTTCGATAACCCAATATTAGAAAAAATTACATTTGACTCAAAAAATTTTCTTCAAATTATTCGTCAAAAGAACTTGCTAGCGCCATTTTTTTACAAGACCCAACACATATATTATCTAATTATTAGAATGGAATTTTCAGAATTTCAAACAGGATTGGGAGCATTACTTACTCAATATTTTTTCCAAGCTAAAGTCAATATTAAATATGAAGAAGAAGTTGATGGAAAAACTATTGTTTATGCATTGATTACAGATGTTCAACTCATAAACATTGCAGCAAAATTCCAAAAAGAAATTCACATTGAAGAAAGTGGAATTTTCAAATTTCTTCATTTACATAAATTTGAATTAGATGAGATCTTGATTGCAGAGAGTCCTGGAGTTATTCACTCGTTTGGAATTCTACTCCACAATGAGAAAAGTCCAATTGGAATGCAAAGCTTAGAGTTTGCTATATCTGCTTTATTTATTGACTTCTACAGGTGCTACATTGATATAATCAACAAGTTGGATAACTTCAACATTCAAGAACTCACTAATTTAGATGTAAACTCTCAAAATATTTTAAGTACAGTCTATGAGAAAAATAATAACGTAGATACTGACCATGACAAGCATAAGCTTTGGATTAGAATAGAATTTTCTAAATATCCAGATGGATTCAATAATTGGTTTAACTTCATAGTGTTCATTAAAAATATATTGAGCCTATCCTATTGTAGTGTGAAAGGCAAATACAAGTACATTAAAAAATTTGATGGAAAGGCGATTCTGTATGCAAAATTTAAAAGTATCAAACTTGAAAGTTTTATCAATTTTATAAAGAAAGTTAGATTATTTAAATATCTTGATTCAAAAGGATTTCATCTCAAAGAAATTTTAATGACAGAAAATCCAGAAAATGCAAATCCTTACTGTGTTCTGCTGAAAAATTAAATTGGGAACTTATTCAGTAACAGTTGCAGCATTTCTTCTGCACTGTATATTACTGATTATTGCTAATTTGTAAACAGTTTATAAAACAAAATTATCTGTAACCATCAAAGAAAAATTTATTTGTCTTAAAATTTATTAAGCTTCTTCTTCAAGAATGACAGCTGCCAAAACGAGGGATTTCATCACCAAAAACCGCCTGAAACCAGTGGTGCACCCACCCTACAGCCCAGATCTTGCCCCATGCGATTTATATATATACAAATTCTTGCTGTAAGGGTTTTAAGCATAAAACCTAAAGGTAACATATGTGAGGAAATACAGCAATGTATCAAATAAACAAAATTTGAATTTTTTGCTTTTATTCAAAATAGATTTTATCAATTCTAACACAATTTCATCAATTGCACTAAATATTAAATAAAACAACTTATATTTTTTACAAAAACATGATTTTTTGGGTGGAGTTCTGAATTTATAAATTAATTGTTAAAAATATCAGCCTTGTATTATTTAGGCAAAAAAGGAAGCATTCTATTTTGTGTTAAGAAAAATAAATATTAGGTAAACTAGAAAATATTTAATTGTACTTTGGTTATAGAGAGATAACTTCAATTCAAAGTTAAGGATTTTTTTATATTGTATTATTTTACATCCATTTCCTGAATATTGTAATGATAATTTTCTTCAATATAAAGAATAATTCGTGATTAATGCTATTGTTTCCATTTTCCCTTAAAGATACTGAAAACATTATACAAATAGTATAATTCTGACAAATGATTGCTTATCATATTTGAAAAACGTTTTTATTTTGTAGTAATATTTTTTAGCATTTTCCACAGATAATGAGCTAAACAAGTAATGGGGAGATCACATAATCACATCGTAAAAATGTTACTCCTTAGCATTGTGGACCTAAAATATAAACAGGTTAGCCTAATGTTTGCCCTCCAGCTGCTTAGATGTATTGCTTAATCAATTGAATTGATAGTTAGGAAAGCAAATCAGTATAAAAATTCTACCTCATATGGCTATCCCATAAAGACCTTTTCATTAAAATAACATTATCCATTGCAGTGCAGCCTACACAATGTCCGACAATGGTCATGGCGAGGTTTTGACTACTACTTGTGTGGTTAGATTTCTAATTATTAATATATCAAAACTAATAAAATTCAAAATAATCCATTGTAGATATATTGCATCAATGCAAACTAATTTTTACATGATGTTTATATTTAAATTGTATTGAAATACTTATAATACAACATGATAGTATTGTAAAATATTTGTTGTTCTATCAACTAGATACAATGCTTACCATAATTTTAAACATTTTTATGATAAAGTTCAAATATGCTTCCATTTTATTTATTTAAAATATGAGTGTCATTGTCTGCTCTAAGTTTCTACTATAAACTTTTTTATCTTGAAGAGATTTATATGGATTATAGCTTAAGTTTTCTATCAAAAAATGTATTCGATTGTTGACATTTTGAAATACACAACTTATCGATTGGTTTACAGAAGCTTTTTAAATATTTTGATTATATCAGACGATTGGATTGAATTGTGTAATAATTTCAATTTAATTAGATTTATTAAATGCATGCAGAAGGAGAACATTACATTTTTAAAAATAACTCCAGAATGAATTTCAAATATAAAGATATTTTATATTTAATTTATAATGATTAAATAAGCTGCTTAAATGTATTTGCTTGCCTAACGTTGATTTGTACTACTTGCCAATGCTGAAGCACCCGTTAAATTATTATCTTATATTTATACATCTTTCAGTATGTATTTGTTGTAGGATCCCACAGAAAACTCTGTTATTAAAAATTTGTGAAAAAAGAAATATGTTCATAATTCCTAAAAATTACTTTGTAAAAATTAATATATAATACATTAATTTCAAATCAAAATCAGCTAATAAGAGCAATATATGGAAATGATATAATTTGGCATTGCATGCAATTTTAAATAGTCAATATATTGCGTATGCCTGTGTATGGTCTCGACTACAAATCTTAATTACAGTGAAAGCAGCATGATTATTCTCCAAAAGACAATATTCCTTTTTGAAAAGTTCTCATAAAAATACATAAGCCATTTTAACGGTTCAATTATCTGGACCCAACCAGGGCCGTCCCAACGCATCCAGCAGGTAGATTTTTAAGGCTACAATTCTCATCATATATCCACATTGTTTTCTTGTGATGAATCTCGTAAGAAATGTATACATAACCTAGTGTTAGTGATGTTCGGGTATTATGGCATTAGAAGCATTAAGCACATCCTTTAAATCAAATAATATATCAAGCCTGAAGGTTGCTAAAATCCTTAAATTACCAAAAAAGCCTCAAATCGGGAGTTTTGGATAACTTTTTTAGCAATTGATGGAAACTCCTTAACAAATATTACATTTGTCTGTGTGGAAGACAGGCCCCTGAATGAGCAAATATATTATTATTGAGCATGTAAAATCATATTCAGTCATTCAAGACAGAAACACCGTTAATTTAGTATTACTTTATTCTAGTGGAATTTCTAAAATGCTATATAATCATTTCAACTCCACTACTAATGAACAACTATGTCATCAGTGACATGGCCATGAGAGAGCACGGTTGCCCGACATGCTCCTTTATGGTTACGCTACTAATAACATTTGTAATCAAATAGTTGAAGTGATACGTAAGCAATTACACATTGAATTGTCAGGTTCCAGATTTCATACAAATGCTAATACTTCATCTAAAATATTCAATTTTCCTCTTCCAAGACTGCAATATTGCAGAGATCTTGACTTTATTTTCTCTAAGCGATCCCACAGATGAAACCAGAGAAAAATTGGGTAGAAAAATTCGGTACAATTTCGACCTAGCATAAACCCGGTCTGTATATTTAATTCATACTATTTCATTCTATTGCCAAACATATAAAAAACTTACACCCAGAAATGGGAAAACATCTATCAAGATTTAGTAGAGTATATGTTTTTAATTTTCACAATATTGTTTACAAATTATACAGCACTCACTACTGCTCAATTGTTCGTTTTTTTTTAAAGCACAGACCAAGCCATATATTGCACAGAATGACAAGTAAAATGTTCGTTGCAGTTTAAAGAACTATTACAATATTTTTCATTTCATCATGAAAATAATGTTTATGAAATTGATATCTGATATCTGCTCAATAGAATGTAGTAGAATTTCAGAAAAAATTAATTTTTTGAAGACACAAGTTGACAATGTTCTTGTAAAAATTCTGTAACCTGCGTCAAGTTGTATGGTTTGTCCAGAAAATGTTTCGTACCTATTTCACCCTCATTACTACAAAGGACAATATTATGATCTATATAATATTTTTGAGAAGACTGCTTTATAGGGAGAAAGTATGTTTTTTCATTGTAGAGCCTGATGGGCGTTTTAGAGAAAATAATATTTATGGTTAGGGATTCAGATGATGAATCTAAACTGGGACATGTAGTCTTTTCTATAATGTTTACAGATTTTCACTCTCCTCAACACCCTTTTGTAATTTCAAAGTATAACTTGTTTGAACATTCTGTTTCTTTTCAAAGGAAAGTTGAACAAGAAATGCACCGAAATGTTAACTTAACTGGAGGTTCTCTGCTTGGTGTAAATTAGTGTTAATTATTTGCTGTCATTTACATATATTGCAAATAAAATTAAACCTTTTACTGTGTCTTGAAGCACTCCTCGATTGGTTTTATTGTAATTAGATTACATACTGTTTATTAAAACTAAAGAACCTATGGTAAAATCCGTAAATTTTAAGCTTAATCGCTAAAATTTCAAAATTCATTGAATTAAAAGCTTTGCTTAAATTTAGAAGAGCTATACAACTTGGATTTATTTTAAGATATATTTGAGGAAATTTTTTCAGCAATTGAAATAATTGCATCGGAATTAGAATTCTGATTAGCACGTAAATCATACCGGTATTTTTTTGATAGTGGGATGNGTTTTATTACTTTCAAGTGCCCCACAAGCATCAGAACAAGGAATGGTTGAGCCCTGAAGACCCTTGACCAATGGTTCTGCGCTCAGGGGTCAGATCCCGGAAGCAGATGTTTGTGGTTTTTCTCTCCATCAATGGTCCCGTGGAGGTGGTTATGGTGCCCAAAGGACAGAATGTGAATACTGGCTTCTATACTGAACAAGTCCTGCCTCGAGTTCTGCAGAGCGTCGCCGCCACGAAGCCACAAAGACTTCGAGATGGTCGCATCCACATCCACCATGACAATGCCTCAAGCCACACAGCTGCCAAAACGAGGGATTTCATCACCAAAAACCGCCTGAAACCAGTGGTGCACCCACCCTACAGCCCAGATCTTGCCCCATGCGATTTATATATATACAAATTCTTGCTGTAAGGGTTTTAAGCATAAAACCTAAAGGTAACATATATGAGGAAATACAGCAATGTATCAAATAAACAAAATTTGAATTTTTTGCTTTTATTCAAAATAGATTTTATCAATTCTAACACAATTTCATCAATTGCACTAAATATTAAATAAAACAACTTATATTTTTTACAAAAACATGATTTTTTGGTGGAGTTCTGAATTTATAAATTAATTGTTAAAAATATCAGCCTTGTATTATTTAGGCAAAAAAGGAAGCATTCTATTTTGTGTTAAGAAAAATAAATATTAGGTAAACTAGAAAATATTTAATTGTACTTTGGTTATAGAGAGATAACTTCAATTCAAAGTTAAGGATTTTTTTATATTGTATTATTTTACATCCATTTGCTGAATATTGTAATGATAATTTTCTTCAATATAAAGAATAATTCGTGATTAATGCTATTGTTTCCATTTTCCCTTAAAGATACTGAAAACATTATACAAATAGTATAATTCTGACAAATGATTGCTTATCATATTTGAAAAACGTTTTTATTTTGTAGTAATATTTTTTAGCATTTTCCACAGATAATGAGCTAAACAAGTAATGGGGAGATCACGTAATCACATCGTAAAAATGTTACTTCTTAGCATTGTGGACCTAAAATATAAACAGGTTAGCCTAATGTTTGCCCTCCAGCTGCTTAGATGTATTGCTTAATCAATTGAATTGATAGTTAGGAAAGCAAATCAGTATAAAAATTCTACCTCATATGGCTATCCCATAAAGACCTTTTCATTAAAATAACATTATCCATTGCAGTGCAGCCTACACAATGTCCGACAATGGTCATGGCGAGGTTTTGACTACTACTTGTGTGGTTAGATTTCTAATTATTAATATATCAAAACTAATAAAATTCAAAATAATCCATTGTAGATATATTGCATCAATGCAAACTAATTTTTACATGATGTTTATATTCAAATTGTATTGAAATACTTATAATACAACATGATAGTATTGTAAAATATTTGTTGTTCTATCAACTAGATACAATGCTACCCATAATTTTAAACATTTTTATGATAAAGTTCAAATATGCTTCCATTTTATTTATTTAAAATATGAGTGTCATTGTCTGCTCTAAGTTTCTACTATAAACTATTTTATCTTGAAGAGATTTATATTGGATTATAGCTTAAGTTTTCTATCAAAAAAGGTATTCGATTGTAATATCTTGAAATACTTAATTGACATTTTGAAATACACAACTTATTTATTGGTTTAGAGAAGCTTTTTAAATATTTTGATTATATCAGACTATTGGATTGTCATCAAGGCATGGGCAGACTGCAGCAATTAGTAATAATTTCAATTTAATTAGATTTATTAAATGCATGCATAAGGAGAACATTTCATTTTTAAAAATAACTCCAGAATGAATTTCAAATATAAAGATATTTTATATTTAATTTATAATGATTAAATAAGCTGCTTAAATGTATTTGCTTGCCTAACGTTGATTTGTACTACTTGCCAATGCTGAAGCACCCGTTAAATTATTATCTTATATTTATACATCTTTCAGTATGTATTTGTTGTAGGATCCCACAGAAAACTCTGTTATTAAAAATTTGTGAAAAAAGAAATATGTTCATAATTCCTAAAAATTACTTTGTAAAAATTAATATATAATACATTAATTTCAAATCAAAATCAGCTAATAAGAGCAATATATGGAAATGATATAATTTGGCATTGCATGCAATTTTAAATAGTCAATATATTGCGTATGCCTGTGTATGGTCTCGACTACAAATCTTAATTACAGTGAAAGCAGCATGATTATTCTACAAAAGACAATATTCCTTTTTGAAAAGTTCTCATAAAAATACATAAGCCATTTTAACGGTTCAATTATCTGGACCCAACCAGAGCCGTCCCAACACATCCAGCAGGTAGATTTTTAAGGCTACAATTCTCATCCATATATTCACATTGTTTTCTTGTGATGAATCTCGTAAGAAATGTATACATAACCTAGTGTTAGTGATGTTCGGGTATTATGGCATTAGAAGCATTAAGCACATCCTTTAAATCAAATAATATATCAAGCCTGAAGGTTGCTAAAATCCTTAAATTACCAAAAAGCCTCAAATCGGGAGTTTTGGATAAATGTCTTAGCAAATGATGGAAACTCCTTAACAAATATTACATTTGTCTGTGTGAAAGACAGGCCTCAGAATGAGCAAATGTATTATTGGTGAGCATGTAAAATCATATTCAGTCATTCAAGAAGACTGAAACACCGTTAATTTAGTATTACTTAGGACTAGTGGAATTTCTAAAATTCTATATATTCATTTCAGCTTCACTACTAATGAACAACTATGTCCTCAGTAGCATGCTCATGAGAGAGTACGGTTGCCCGACATGCTCCTTTATGGTTACGCACTAATAACATCTGTATGCAAATAGTTGAAGTGATACGTAAGCAATTACACATTGAATTGCCAGGTTCCAGATTTCATACAAATGCTAATACTTCATCTAAAATATTCAATTTTCCTCTTACAAGACAGCAATATTGCAGAGATCTTGACTTTATTTCCTCTAAGCGATCCCACAGATGAAACCAGAGAAAAAATGGGTAGAAAAATTCGGTACAATTTCGACCTAGCATAAACCCGGTCTGTATATTTAATTCATACTATTTCATTCTATTGCCAAACATATTAAAAACCTACTCACAGAAATGGGAAAACATATATCAAGATTTAGTAGAGTATATGTTTTTAATTTTCACAATATTGTTTACAAATTATACAGCACTCACTACTGCTCAATTGTTCGTTTTTTTTAAAGCACAGACCAAGCCATATATTGCACAGAATGACAAGTAAAATGTTCGTTGCAGTTTAAAGAACTATTACAATATTTTTCATTTCATCATGAAAATAATGTTTATGAAATTGATATCTGATATATGCTCAATAGAATGTAGTAGAATTTCAGAAAAAATTAATGTTTGAAGACACAAGCTGACAATATTCTTGTAAAAACTCTGTAACCTGCGTCAAGTTGTATGGTTTGTCCAGAAAATGTTTCGTACCTATTTCACCCTCATTACTACAAAGGACAATATTATGATGTATATAATATTTTTGAGAATACTGCTTTATAGGGAGAAAGTATGTTTTTTCATTGTAGAGCCTGATAGGCTTTTTAGAGAAAATAATATTTATGGTTAGGGATTGAGATGAAAACTGGGACATGTAGTCTTTTCTATAATGTTTACAGATTTTCACTCTCCTCAACACCCTTTTGTAATTTCAAAGTATAACTTGTTTGAACATTCTGTTTCTTTTCAAAGGAAAATTGAACAAGAAATGCACCGAAATGTTAACTTACCTGGAAGTTCTCTGCTTTGTGTAAATTAGGGCTTATTATTTGCTGAATAGGAAACATGAATTTTTTAATGAATATTTTATATTCATTAGGTTATATATATATATATATATATCTACACTCTAGAATTTCGTCAATGGTTAGATCTTAACCCGAACCTTGCATAATTTTTTCTACCAATGGCATACTAGTGAACCATTTGTCTGCTTTAAGATGTAATCCATTAGATAAATTGTTTGATCAAATCGTCTACAGATTTCCGCATTCAATATATATATAAATTAATGCCAAACTTTCCTCGCTTATTCTAACGCTTGTTCGTCAATAGTAAGTAATTCTGAAGGAACATAATGGCGTTGTAAGTTGTTTACAAAGCTATAAAAAATACATTGAATTGGAGACAAAAGATCTTGACGACTTCTTCTTAAGCTGTCTTCAAATCTTAGACAAGATATTATTTGTAAAAAGCGATGCCTTGTAAAAAATGCTCTGAAGACTGCAAAACCATCTCTTTCTGACCACAATTCATCAGCATTTGTATTGCGAGGGAGAAATGCGCCAAGTAAGATCAAAAATCATAACAAGGCTTTGAGTTCAGTTAAAGTCATTGGCTGCGAATTCTTCTTTTTTTCTACTCTACGTGCTAATTATTTTTATTGTAAAATCATTACATGTGATGAGGAATTTTTGGAAAACTACTCTGCAGGGAGAGTAAACAGGCCTCATTTTCTCTTAATGAATTTATTCCTTGAATTTATCCACGAATGAAGTTAATTATATTTCACTGAGGTGTACGACCAAAGGGATTTGGCGGTTAACATGGCCATCTTAGTTTTTAAGCTGCTATATAAAGTTTATTAGATAGCTGGATGTTTCTGGTTCATGGTCATCATCATTTTCCTCACTAGGATGTTGCAAATTTTCTAACAGTTCTGCATTCAGAATTGTGATTTCGTCTTCATTAATGCCATCAATCTCCTCAACTGCTATAATATGTGAATCACTTAAGTCTTCGAATATATGAATGTCATCTTCCTCATCACCTTCCTCTAACATTGCTTGAGCAACAAACATTTTTGAAATTTCACTACAAAATCTTTTTGGTCTCAACATGCTAATACAGCAAATTCAATAAACTGATCTATAGATTAATACATAACTCTGCTAAAGATCTATATTTGGGATATCACATACCCTAAGTGTCTCTAGGAGACAATTGTTGTGTAATCTTTTTGCAAATCCAAAAGATGATGAGTGAAAACAAATTTAGGAATCTGCTTATATCACAAAATTCAAAGTCACAAAATGGCTTATCATTAATATGAATATTTTTTTAACAATAACTCTTTCAATGATGCGTGGGGCATAGCACCACAAAAACCGACGGACCGCTAAGTAAAATTAAACCTGCATGGAATTCTACTTGATATTGCGGGATAATATTTTATAATATCGTCTATATTCACTAGCATGCTTACGTGTAAAACTTAATTGTTTAATGACTAGTTAAATGTTATAGATAAGAAATAGTGGCTTTTTGTATTAAGCTTAATAGATAAAAATAAATGAACAATAATGTAATTGTGATAAACAAAATGCAAGCAATAGTTGAACATCATAATTATGACTTACATGTTTAATACTGCCACTTACATATTTTGCAAATATAATTAAACCTTTTACTCTATCTTGAGGCACTCCTCGATCGGTTTTAATATAATTAGATTACATATTGTTTATTAAAACTAAAGAACCTATGGTAAAATCCGTAAATTTTAAGCTTAATGGCCAAAATTTCAAAATTCATTGAATTAAAAGCTTTGCTTAAATTTAGAAGAGCTATACAACTTGGATTTATTTTAAGATATATTTGAGGAAATTTTTTCAGCAATTGAAATAATTGCATCTGAATTAGAATTCTGATTAGCAAGTAAACCATATTGTTTTGATAGTGGGATGTTCTGGCTGCTTAAATGGTAAAAAACAAATTCATATAACTACCGCAACAGCTTTTCTTGTAAATTGTATTTTTTAAGAAAATAACGTTTTAAAACAAAAATTCTATAATTGAAAAATACAAGTAAGTAATAAGAGCATGCAAAATTTATTTTGCATACCAGTACTTCTACAGGGTGTCCTTAAGTTCTGGACACATGACAGTTTTCATAACGGATGATAGCAGAGGAATTGAAAAATCTAATGTACTTCAACCTAGAAGAAGTTTAGACAGCGGCGAAATTGATTAAGAAATTTAATTGTTTCCAGACTCTATGGACACCCTGTATAACTAAAAGAAACTACTAAAAATACTCTGCAACATTCTGTAACGAATATCAGTATTTAAAATTTTTACTAAAACTCAAAGAACTTAGTGGGTCCGATTTTCAGTTTCTGCCTTGTCACAAGGAAAGAATTATGAGATTTACGCATTTCCAGTCCATGTCGGATATCCAGTCCATGTCGGTTTAGCAGTCAATACTAACACATGTTTTTTAAAAATCTAAGTAAGTCTCACAATATATACCCACAAATTTCAGCTAGTTTTAATTTACTTAAATCCAAAGTTGGCCAACCCTACTCCCTATGTGAAACTCCAACGCAATGGTTATCTAAGCCAAAGATGCACTTGTGCCTGACTGGCCCAGGTCTAGGATTCAATAAAAAAGGCAACAAATTTCAAAAATACCTTACCATTACAGTACAAGCAAGTCAATCAATACAACTGAAGAACATAATTTACATTTTAAATTTGTCACTATTTCCGTCATCAAGTTTAGGCTGCTTCTAGGATCCTAAGTCAATGACAATAATTGTATTGTAAATTCATTAAAATTAAACGAAATTTGGCAATTTTCAAGCATATTGGAATACGTTGATATTAAATCTTTACTTGCAGCACTATGAACTGAATTTAATATGAAATGATTTTATTTTTTACAAAAAATTGAGAAATAGAAGATTAAGAAAAACTCAAGAAATATTTTAAGCATAAATAAGTATTTGAATGACACAAATACAAAAGATATTTATTTTTGACTTTAAAAAAGATCAAATGCCATGATATTTGCAGAAATGCAAATGTTCCTAAAATGGGAACGTTTGTAAGTAAAGTCTTTCAATGACCAGCTAACCAATGAAACAAGTTCTTTCGTGTTGTGTACACAAAGCCTGTTTATATGATGCGATATTTTCAGATGGCAGTTGTTTCAAATAATATGCTAATATAGTGCCTTATTTAGTTTTGCATTAAATTTTGGGCAATCAAGGGATCTCCATTTTTATGCAATGGTGTTATATCTGATTTATAAATTGATTAAATGTAAATGATAGATGGTCGCCAAATATATAAAAAGATTTCTTAATAAAAAAGTAAGTTAAATGAGTGGAACCTAAAGATTTATTAATGAATAAATTTTATTGGGTGCACTACAATTCTTCAGATTAAAAAATCTCCTAATGCCCCTTTTCAAAAGAACTCCAACAGCGATATATTTCAGTTAGTGAAGCAGAAACACCTATTTTTTCGCAACTAAATCTTTCATTCCCAAAATAAGGGTTTAATTGAATAGGCTACATTCATGATTTGCCAAATAGGTCAAAGATGAGAAATAAATGGTTCATGTATTCTGTCCAACAGAAATAGCAGATGTGCTTTTAGACTGAATTTTAAAGCATTTAACAGCTAAACACCTATTTCAAATTCCCTTCTTAGTACTCAATAAATGTGTATAAGAGACAGTAAAATATTGCTGTTTCATGAATAAAAAACAACCAAAAAGCAACCAAATGTGACGTTGTTAAAGCAACGTTGTTTCGACCAATGAAATGGTACCATTTCGACGTTAAAACAACGTTGTTTTTGACACATAAAACAACCACATAACAACCCAAAACAACGTTGTTTAGACCTTAAATTGTTATCTGGGTGAATTATAAGTTACATTTATCAATTCTTTTTGGAAACAGTTCTCTATTGATTTTATATCTATCCACAGCGATTCAAATATTTCATGATAAATTTCATATTCAGATTTACGGACTGGTTTTAAAGATTTCTGCACAATAGTCAAAGTCCACACCCTACCTAAGCCAAGTTTCTGTAATAAAGAAATAGGATAATTTTAAAAATTTTTGAAATGTAATCATAATTATTACTATTTTCAATTTAGTTATTATATTTTAAATGTATTAAGAATTATTTTATTAAATATTAAGTAAGTTATGTGTTTATGTTCATAAATACTTTTACTAAATTACATATATATATATATATATATATATATATATATA
>CABFPE010000546.1:426060-439044 GCA_900660155.1 Hofstenia miamia | reverse complement strand
ACCTTTGGCTGAATATTGTCAGCTTGTGTCTTCAAACATTAATTTTTTCTGAAATTCTACTACATTCTATTGAGCATATATCAGATATCAATTTCATAAACATTATTTTCATGATATAATGAAAAATATTGTAATAGTTCTTTAAACTGCAACCAAAATTTTACTTGTCAACATTATAGAAGAGACTACATGTGTCAGTTTTGATTCCTTATCTGAATCCCCAACCATGAATATTATTTTCTCTAAAAAGGCTCTACAAAAACTTCATCTACAATGAAAAAACATACTTTCTCCCTATAAAGCAGTCTTCTCAAAAATATTATATAGATCATAATATTGTCCTTTGTAGTAATGAGGGTGAAATAGGTACGAAATATTTTCTGGACAAACCATACAACTTGACGCAGGTTACAGAGTTTTTACAAGAACCTTTGGCTGAATATTGTCAGCTTGTGTCTTCAAACATTAATTTTTTCTGAAATTCTACTACATTCTATTGAGCATATATCAGATATCAATTTCATAAACATTATTTTCATGATGAAATGAAAAATATTGTAATAGTTCTTTAAACTGCAACGAACATTTTACTTGTCATTCTGTGCAATATATGGCTTGGTCTGTGCTTTAAAAAAAACGAACAATTGAGCAGTAGTGAGTGCTGTATAATTTGTAAACAATATTGTGAAAATTAAAAACATATACTCTACTAAATCTTGATAGATGTTTTCCCATTTCTGGGTGTAAGTTTTTTATATGTTTGGCAATAGAATGAAATAGTATGAATTAAATATACAGACCGGGTTTATGCTAGGTCGAAATTGTACCGAATTTTTCTACCCAATTTTTCTCTGGTTTCATCTGTGGGATCGCTTAGAGAAAATAAAGTCAAGATCTCTGCAATATTGCAGTCTTGGAAGAGGAAAATTGAATATTTTAGATGAAGTATTAGCATTTGTATGAAATCTGGAACCTGACAATTCAATGTGTAATTGCTTACGTATCACTTCAACTATTTGATTACAAATGTTATTAGTAGCGTAACCATAAAGGAGCATGTCGGGTAACCGTGCTCCTTCGTGGCCATGCCACTGATGACAAAATTTTACTTGTCATTCTGTGGAATATATGGCTTTGTGTGCTTTTATGATTTTACATGTAAACGAATACTACATTTGCTTATTTTGGGGCCTGTCTTCCACACAGACAAATGTATTATTTGTTACAGATTCTTGAATTATTTCATTGTAATCATAGTTTTCCAAACTCACGATTTAACTATTTGTTAAGGAGTTTCCATCATTTGCTAAGACATTTATCCAAAACTCCCGATTTGAGGCTTTTTGGTAATTTAAGGATTTTAGCAACCTTCAGGCTTAATATCATTATTTGATTTAAAGCACGTGCTTAGCATTTCTAATGCAAAATACCCGCACGTCACAAACATTAGGTTATATGTAAGCTTCTTAGGAGATTCATCACAAGAAAACAATGTGAATATATGGATGAGAATTGTAGCCTTAAAAATCTACCTGCTGTATGTATTGGGACGGCCCTGGTTGGGTCCAGATAATTGAACCGTTAAAATGGCTTATGTATTTTTATGAGAACTTTTCAAAAAGGAATATTGTCTTTTGGAGAATAATCATGCTGCTTTCACTGTAATTAAGATTTGTAGTCGAGACCATACACAGGCATACGCAATATATTGACTATTTAAAATTGCATGCAATGCCAAATTATATCATTTCCATATATTGCTCTTATTAGCTGATTTTGATTTGAAATTAATGTATTATATATTAATTTTTACAAAGTAATTTTTAGGAATTATGAACATATTTCTTTTTTCACAAATTTTTAATAACAGAGTTTTCTGTGGGATCCTACAACAAATACATACTGAAAGATGTATAAATATAAGATAATAATTTAACGGGTGCTTCAGCATTGGCAAGTAGTACAAATCAACGTTAGGCAAGCAAATACATTTAAGCAGCTTATTTTATCATTATAAATTAAATATAAAATATCTTTATATTTGAAATTCATTTTGGAGTTATTTTTAAAAATGTAATGTTCTCCTTCTGCATGCATTTAATAAATCTAATTAAATTGAAATTATTACACAATTCAATCCAATCGTCTGATATAATCAAAATATTTAAAAAGCTTCTGTAAACCAATCGATAAGTTGTGTATTTCAAAATGTCAACAATCGAATACATTTTTTGATAGAAAACTTAAGCTATAATCCAATATAAATCTCTTCAAGATAAAAAAGTTTATAGTAGAAACTTAGAGCAGAAAATGACACTCATATTTTAAATAAATAAAATGGAAGCATATTTGAACTTTATCATAAAAATGTTTAAAATTATGGGTAGCATTGTATCTAGTTGATAGAACAACAAATATTTTACAATACTATCATGTTGTATTATAAGTATTTCAATACAATTTGAATATAAACATCATGTAAAAATTAGTTTGCATTGATGCAATATATCTACAATGGATTATTTTGAATTTTATTAGTTTTGATATATTAATAATTAGAAATCTAACCACACAAGTAGTAGTCAAAACCTCGCCATGACCATTGTCGGACATTGTGTAGGCTGCACTGCAATGGATAATGTTATTTTAATGAAAAGGTCTTTATGGGATAGCCATATGAGGTAGAATTTTTATACTGATTTGCTTTCCTAACTATCAATTCAATTGATTAAGCAATACATCTAAGCAGCTGGAGGGCAAACATTAGGCTAACCTGTTTATATTTTAGGTCCACAATGCTAAGAAGTAACATTTTTACGATGTGATTACGTGATCTCCCCATCACTTGTTTAGCTCATTATCTGTGGAAAATGCTAAAAAATATTACTACAAAATAAAAACGTTTTTCAAATATGATAAGCAATCATTTGTCAGAATTATACTATTTGTATAATGTTTTCAGTATCTTTAAGGGAAAATGGAAAACAATAGCATTAATCACGAATTATTCTTTATATTGAAGAAAATTATCATTACAATATTCAGCAAATGGATGTAAAATAATACAATATAAAAAAATCCTTAACTTTGAATTGAAGTTATTTCTCTATAACCAAAGTACAATTAAATATTTTCTAGTTTACCTAATATTTATTTTTCTTAACACAAAATAGAATGCTTCCTTTTTTGCCTAAATAATACAAGGCTGATATTTTTAACAATTAATTTATAAATTCAGAACTCCACCAAAAAATCATGTTTTTGTAAAAAATATAAGTTGTTTTACTTAATATTTAGTGCAATTGATGAAATTGTGTTAGAATTGATAAAATCTATTTTGAATAAAAGCAAAATAACAAATTTTGTTTATTTGATACATTGCTGTATTTCCTCACATATGTTACTCTTAGTTTTTATGCTTAAAACCCTTACAACACGAATTTGTATATATAATATTGTTTATTAACCACGATATATTTGTAAAAATTACTGAATTCAACAATTATTTATCAAACCTAATTATTTTAATTGCATAATCACTCATTCTTGAAGAAGAAGCTTAATAAATTTTAAGACAAATAAATTTTTCTTTGATGGTTACAGATAATTTTGTTTTATAAACTGTTTACAAATTAGCAATAATCAGTAATATACAGTGCAGAAGAAATGCTGCAACTGTTACTGAATAAGTTCCCAATTTAATTTTTCAGCAGAACACAGTAAGGATTTGCATTTTCTGGATTTTCTGTCATTAAAATTTCTTTGAGATGAAATCCTTTTGAATCAAGATATTTAAATAATCTAACTTTCTTTATAAAATTGATAAAACTTTCAAGTTTGATACTTTTAAATTTTGCATACAGAATCGCCTTTCCATCAAATTTTTTAATGTACTTGTATTTGCCTTTCACACTACAATAGGATAGGCTCAATATATTTTTAATGAACACTATGAAGTTAAACCAATTATTGAATCCATCTGGATATTTAGAAAATTCTATTCTAATCCAAAGCTTATGCTTGTCATGGTCAGTATCTACGTTATTATTTTTCTCATAGACTGTACTTAAAATATTTTGAGAGTTTACATCTAAATTAGTGAGTTCTTGAATGTTGAAGTTATCCAACTTGTTGATTATATCAATGTAGCATCTGTAGAAGTCAATAAATAAAGCAGATATAGCAAACTCTAAGCTTTGCATTCCAATTGGACTATTGTATCTATCTTTCTTTAATTCTATATTATATTTTTCTTTAACGTAATGCAGTATAAATTCAAATCCATGAAACCTTTTATTCATCTTCAATTGTAAAAAAAACATCTCTGCCAGTTCATCTTTTTTCTTATTTTTCTCATTATGGAGTAGAATTCCAAATGAGTGAATAACTCCAGGACTCTCTCCAATCAACATCTCTTCATATTTAATATTGACTTTAAGGAAGAAATTTGAGTAATCCTCTTTATCCAGTTTGAATTTCTTTATTCCATTTTGATTCAATATTTATGAGTTGAACATCTGTAAAAAATGCCTAACGAATAATTTGAAGAAAATTTTTTGAGTCAAATGTAATTTTTTCTTTATATTGGGTTATCGAAAAAGCTTACTGCATCAAGATAACCTCTTACCAAGTCTGTATAGAGTGCACAGATATTTGAGTTAAAGTTGTATTTTTTAATGAGATCATTAAGTATACTTTTAATGCGTTCGAAATTGCCAACTTTTTGAAAGGGCAATGGAAGCAATTGTACTTTTGCATTATTTAATTCCATTTTCTTAAGCAGAATTCCATAAGGACGAAATGATTCTGGTTTCTTCACACTTAAAATTTTACTGTTAATTGATTTTGTGTCCATTGGATCAAGACAAACTTGTAAGCATATTTTATAACCATGTATTTCTTTCATATTTTCCTCAGATGCAGTTATTGAACAATATCTTTTACTATTATAAATAAAATGGAAATTTGGTATATATCCTTCATAAAAAATATTAGACAAAACATCTTTAAAAAATTCCCAATTCCATGCAAATGCAAAATTATTTTCATCATCATTTTCTGAGCTATGAAATGCTCTGTACCAGTTATCTTCATGCCCAAATGGTTTCAACCATTTATTATCAGAATAATTATTTAAGACATTTAGACCATAACTTTGAAAACCTTTTGGTTGTGTGTAGGTCAACTTACTTCCTGTTGGACCAATTTCAAATGTTTTTTCATCTTCAAAATTTGTATGACCCTCTTCATCAAAATCATCTAAATGGAATCCTTTGAAACAAATAAATTCACAAATTTTAGCTTGCTTAAAGTCGTCTATTTTACGCAAATTTTCTTTAATATATTCCAGATTGGCATTTTTAAAAATTGCGCATATATCTAATTTATTATTAATTTCTTTCTCATACTTGAGATTTATTTTTGCTTGGCTAAAATACTTCGACAAACCCTCTTGAAGAGAATATTCATTATCCCATTTACAAAATTCATTTGGAAAACCTGAAAATTCCATTCTAACTGAAAAAATAGTTTCAGCTTGTTTCTTTTCAAAACAATTGAAGTAATTTTTTTCAAAGATGATTTGTAATTTGCTTAAGAGGTTTGAACTTATTTGGTTTGGATTATCCAACAAATTTAAAACATCTACTTGACCACTATATACCCCATTATTAACAACATCTGGGTTCTCTTGAAAGTTCTCCTTTGTAATTCTATAATCCAATACTTTTTCTATTCCTAAACCACTATCCCTTATTTCTTTTGACAAAGAAATCATATGGATCTTTTCATTGAAAGTTTCTTTCTTCTTAATAAGAATTCCATATGGACGAAAGGCTTTGGGATTAGTTACAAGAAGGATATCATTTTCATCAATTTTTTCAGTAAACACAGGATCCAAACAAACTTGTAATCCAAACACATATCCATATAATTCACCCATGTATTGTTCATCAATCTTTGTTGAACAATAAATGCCAGGACGATTAGCACCGTCTTCTGATTCTTCAGCATAAGCATTGTTTATTGCAAATTCAACACCATTTTTGATTATATTTTTTAGGGCAAATCGGCTGATTTCATTATCCCCTCTTTGAGGCATTCTCTTTATATGTCTATCTGTTTTACATTCATTTTCATTTGATTCTCCAGTTTCATACTTGCACTTTAAAAAATCTCCTGCATTCCCTGTACCATGAAAACCTCTGTACCAGTTGCCATCATCCTGAAAAGGATGCAACCAATTAATTCCCCCTTCATATTTTCCTAAGACACTTAAACCATATCTGTGATACCCTTTTGGCTGCGTATATGAGATTTTATCATTGGGTGGTCCTATTTCAAATGTTTCATTATTGTCAAACGTTGTATGACCTCTTTTGTCAAAATCATTTTTTGACAATCCCTTGAAACACAGAAATTCATGAACTCCTGCTTGATTGAAGCAATTTATTTCATGAAGTTTTTCTGCAACATCTTTTATGTCAACATTCTCAATATTTGCATGCAAAATTACATTAGTTTCTGAGGGTTTAACAGAATTCAACTTGGTGTTTGCATTATTAAAGAAATTTGATACACTCTGTTGAAGAGTATGAATTTATGACCAATTTTTAAACTCTTTAGGATACTTTGAAAATTCAATTTCAAGGTTGAGAGTGTTTTCAGCTGGCTGTTTTTCCAAAGGTAAATAATCATCTTCAAGAACGTATTGAAGAAAGTTAAGAAACTTATTATTTATTGAATCTGGATCATCCAACATGTTTTCAAAATCGGAATTTCGTTTGTACAAACTTGTATCTTCCACAGTCGCAACAATTTCTGATTGATTTTTTTGAATTTGATAGTGTAGAACAATTTCAATGCCTTTGCCATTTTTTCGAATTTCACCTGGCAAGTATTTACGTACATGATCATGTACATTAAAATTTACATTATGTTCACGATCAGGGTAACACATGTCACAATTTAGTTTTCCACACTGACATATAGAAGGATAGCATACACTGCATCTGCGATCCCCACATTTTTCAGTTTCATCTTCTGAGTCAGAATCACTACAATCTCTAGAATAACTAGGCAGTTGAATAGAAATTTTTCGTTTAAAATTATAGTCTTTATAGCATTTTTCACAGTTTTGATTTTTGCATTTACCAAACGAATTACCCATCACATGTAGTCTAAATGTAAAAATAATGAAAATATATATGACATTCTATTAGTAAAAATGGTGGTATATCCCTAATATTATAAAAAAATTACAGAAATTAGCAGTTTTAAACAATTTGTTACCAATTATTAATTGTTGAGTACAATTATATTTATGTGTAATTTATGAAAAGCTTATATACATTGTTTAAAACCAAAAGGTCGTAAATGCATCTTTTTCAAGATTGAATTTAGTACACCAACACACTATTTGAAAGAAACTATTTTTAAAAACCAAACTGTTATATTCAAAATATCATTTGCTATATAGTTTTAAATGAATTCTTATTATGCTGTGAGACTGAATTAAATATCTTGCTAAAAATTATAGTAAATACAAACAATGTATTCCATTACCTACATTTTTGAATTTTGACTTAATTTTTAAGAAGTAAGCAGCACAATTTTTGGTATAAAATAAGGATTAAGACACTGAATATGATACTTAATTGAGTCATATTTAATTTTTTACAAGACATAAAATTCAATTAAGCATAATTAATTTTGAAAGAGTAAAATAATATTTCAACAACCAAAGAAAAATCTAACATCAACTTTATATTGCTCTCCTAAAAGCAATAGAGAGGTAAAAAATTATTATAACCACTGAAATTATACTAATGTAATATTTTTCTATTTCATAATGATGGGAATGCAAATTTATTTATATATGTGCTCATATCACATGATCACTAATTTGTTTGCAAATGTGGAAAAAACAGCTTGTAACTCTAAATACACCTTATAATCAGATTGTGGCTAAGCTACACTGCTAATGCATGTAGAGATAGTTTTCAAGAGAATATTTTTAGAATTTTCAAAAAAGGAATTTGGGTAAGGCAAGGCTTGGGCCTAATGTTTTAATTGGTATTTGAATTATAAGAAAATTTTCACTTGAAATCTTGAAATCGACAAAAAATATTCTTTAAATTTAATCAGGCCTGCATTGTTTGCTGGTGTGATACTGCAAACATCTCAATTTTGTCTGCTTATAATCAAAGATCTTTGCTGGAAAGTCCCATTTAGTTTGCGTTGATGTAAATTAAAGTAAGTTGGCAGAGAATTTTAGGAATTGAATATACAGGTTCTCTAAATAATAATAGGACGATTGCAATCCTGGTAAATTTGTGGTGGGGGCAGGAAGAAATATCAAGGGTGATATATATGATGCCCTTGCCATAGGGAATAGTACTCAGCAAGGTTTACAATATTTTTAAATAGCATTTACCTCCAAAAAAGAATCATTCTAATGACTCTATAAATGCCAATATTTTTCAAATTCTGGTATTCAGGCCGACATGGGTATGCTTAGCGCCTTATTGAAAGCATACATTTAAGGATTTATTTATTAAAAAGAAGACAAAAATATTATCAAAATTTACTTCCTCTTATTTTAAGGGATATATTGCTTGGATACGCAGGAAAGTAATATTTTCATTAAAACATTACATAAATTGTTCTAGTAAAAAAAATAAACGACATTTTAAATGAATTTGGTGTAAAAACTTATCAAAACTTTTTAATGACACTTCAGTCGTTATTAGAACATGTAAAATACATATCCAAATTAAAATAAGCACAAATTTCAATTAATTTTAAAGAAATGCTTGTGTAAAAGATTATCAAAATATAAATGGTTTTCATTTCTTAAGGTTGGTCTACATGCAAATGACTAATTGCAATAGTCAATTTCAGTGTAAAATTGGCAATTAAGTTTTGCTATAACAGTTAACAATAAAATGTCTGGAGATTAAATATAATGAAAGATCTTTGTCAGCTATGGCAACAACCATCATTATCTTACTTAAAATTACAATGCTATCAAAGTCCGAATAATTGTTATTTTGAAATAGTCCAGGATGGGCTTGGGCCTAAAAACCCCCCCCCAATTACAACTATATATATATATATATATATAAAACAATATGAGATTCACACATTTGGGAGACTCTTTTATTTTATCCCAATTTTACCACAATGGTTATAAACTTTTAGACGCCATTAAATTTACTGATTATAGTAATTTTGCATAAAATTTTTGAAAATAACATAAATTGATTATACTTCCATTTGTGTTCACAATTTTAATTTAATGAGATTATAGTCTTTAAGTACTTAAACATAGCTATGCCCCTCAATTAGTGCTCTTCGTCAAAGGAAATTTATTGGCAATAATGCTTTAGCTGTAGGCGTAAGTTAGTTTTGATTTTTTTTGCTGTAGTCGTCGCTTTTTGCTACTAATAAATTTTCAATGGAAGGAATAAAAAATGCTTATAGTTCACATAATTTAAAAAATTATCAAAGTGACTAAATTTTAAAAACAAAAATGCAAATGAAAATAATGGAAATAAATTGGCAGTAATACAAAACATTTTGCTGCAGTTGGCTGTGGGCCTCTAATGGGTAACCCTCAAACCTTACAATCTACAAAATATACAAAGCAATGAGAGATTTAAATAATGATTGATTTGTGTTCTGATATTTTTAAGCAGTTCAGTTGAGCGTATTTTAGTATGTGTAACAATTATTTATATGCTTTCTGAAAAATGAGATATATGAGCCAAGAGGCTTTTAATGATGAGCATCCTTGAATGCTAAAATTAGAACTCCAGTGCAAAACAATTGAAAGTCTTAATATTTTTGCCTTAGAACTCCAAGGTTATTAAAACTTTTATATTCTAGCTATAACTAGTGTTTATCAGTTATCAACCTTTAAACCTATTGACTTAAAGTCAAATTGATCTATTATTTTATATGTTAAAAATCCTTCTAATGCATTGAGGAATGCCTTGCACAAAGCCAGAGGTCACAATGCCACATTCATGCAACAGCCTTAGATAAAAAGTGGTGCAGCTTAAGAATCAAATTAATAGAAGAGAAAAAGTCAATTTATCACTTAAGAAATATTTGCAGCAAAGAAATTCCCACAAATGAAATCATAAATGCCAAGAGAATATGACAAAAAATTTGCACAATAAAATCAATTATGATACCAAGCATGGGAATTATATTTTTGATTGGTTCAATTACTATGACTAAGATAAAAAACTTATCCAAATTTTTCCTCATACTCATTATATTTAAAGAACTCAATAATTATCATTTACATTGCTATAAATATTGCTTATACAAGTATTGGAAGAAATTTTATAAAAAATAATTAAATTAATGTAATATTAAAATGTCAATTATTGAATTTTTACAAAATTTTTTTCTACCTAATTAAAATTTATTTTGAGCAATTATGACAATCATAAATATGTAAATACAAATATTATAAATAACAATGTGAATGTTTCACTCTGTATATAATGTGCTTCATTCATAAATATTTACTACATTATTTTTTAATTTAAACATTTTATATTTCTTGAAGTTCTTGTTGTTAGAAAAAACCAACATTATGTTCACTACTTATTTAAATTTTTCTTTGATGTTGACTCATGTTCTTATTGACTGCTCTTTATAAATTCAGCAATTATGTTATTCTTGAAAAAACCAATTGTGGAACATATTAATGATAATACATATCAATAATACATACAGTGTGTGTGAAGAGAATGCCAATAATTTGCTTGTATTAAAATGACTTGCTTAGTGATTGTTGTCAATACTCACAATGATGAATGCCTTAATATGATATATAATAGTTTAAGTATATTGTATCATATCTTTGTCAGTAGTGATTAACATTACATAGAATAGTATGGTGAAGGCAATTGCCAAATTCAGAAATATACTAGTGAGTAACTCTGGGAAACTCTGTATTTGCATGGCAAGATTACTAAATCAATATATGCAAATTTATCAATTAAAGTTAATACACTGAAGAAATAGAATTTACTAAGAGAAATGCACTTTGAAACAGGGCAATTAATCCATGGTGTATTTCTAGAAAAAATAATTTCTAAAATTAATAATTTGAAGTGCATTAAATTTGATCATGTTAATGACTTTCAATTATTTAAAGTGAATTTTTATTATATTTAAAAACATAGTGATATGTAATGGAAAATAGGGAGTAATTTGTTATCTAATAACTGATCAGAATCAAAGATTCCATAAATAACAAATAGATGGAATTAAAATTGAAATGCAATTTCAAATATGAAAAGGCTATATACATAGCAATTCAATACCCTTCCAATATGTGAGTATTAATTCAATCTAGGAATATGCTTACTATAAATGTTGAAAGATAAGATAAAACTCATTCACAGATATGCATACAACTAGTATATTTATTTGCATTTGATGTACCTAAGCATAATAGCTTGAAATTGTTTCATGTTTGTATTCATTCATTAAGTATCTAATGAAAAATGCTTTTCTCTGATGTGCATGAAATTTGATCATGTCAATCACTTTCACTTATCTCTTCTTAAATCTGTAAGCAGTTATAATATTCTTACTTCTTTAGTTTATCATTCTGACAATTATAAATGAGTTGTTATATAAAGTTGTAAAAATGCAAAAATGTGTAAAGTATAATTTTTTTTAAAGTATAATTTTTATTAAAATAACTATACCCAATTGTTTTTCAGTAATGGCTAAAGTAATACTTGTTAAGCAGCTAGTGACATTGCAAGGTTGCAAAGTAAAATAAATACACATTACAAATTGAGTTTAAGTTAGTTACAAACAGCATTGAGAGCTGCACTGAGTTAGGATAGGGAACACATAAAAAACATCATTGAGCTTAGACTTGGAACTACTTGATCAATGATGGAGGTGCATGTGGTTTGATTCAGAGTCAGCCAGAGGCCATAACCAGATCACAGAGCAGAACTGCAATGGTGGTGTACCTAAACAGTATCAAGTTACTCTAGTTAAGCAAAGGTTAATGAAATGTATACTACATCAGAGTAAAGAGTTAACATAAGTACATCCCTACCCACATATAATGAGGAACAATGATTTAAAAGAATGATTTAATCTCAGTTAACACAGATGCTACAAAGTTGTACAGAGTGTAAGCGTATATTATCAGATCAGAAAACTATAAATTGCCATATCAGGGATCCCTATATGCAAATCTGCAATGGGGAATTGGATACTAATTGCTGGAAATGTATGTTGGAGGGCAGTTACAAGTCATACAAGAGTAAAGTTTGGTACTTAGAGAAAATTCAGACCTGTCATTTCAACCTTGTAGAGCAGACAGAGACAGGCAGTGTAAGAAGCTTTTGTGCTTCTCCTGTCAATCAGGGGAATTGATAAAACTAAATCTGTATCCAACCCATTTTGTGATAATTTTTCTTACCAGGGATTCTGGAGCAGATCTGGTTGGTATTATACAAGCTTTGGTTTTTGCAATGAGCTAGCTATGGGAGACCTTACATCACTAATTTAATGTTTTCCCCCAATCAGCTCGTCTACCCAGATTTGTCTCAATTGCACAAAATTACTTTTTGCATTGAAACTTAAATTAGTTGCTACAAAAACCCTAACAGGGTGCTTAGCTAACAAATGAATTCTTGCTACTTTTAGCTTTACAAACACCTTAACATATTGTAGAGTTACTTAGGGCCCTTTATTTTATCCTATTGTCACTCTCTTTGGTCAATTCTGTGCTATTCCAATTATTAATTTAGTGATTTTTATTGATTTTTAGTGTTTTGAACCTAAGTTTCGAATTTGTTATAATTGTTCCCTCAATTAAGGTGTACATGTAAATTGCTCATTTAATTTGCAAGGGAATTAAACCTTTTTCTTTATAGAAAAATAGAGAATTCATTGTTGCAAGTGTCAAACAAATTTCGTTCTCACTGGATAACA
>CABFPE010000546.1:407532-425060 GCA_900660155.1 Hofstenia miamia | reverse complement strand
GGGCGGTTTCATGACTGGCACAAAAGACCCTAGAATCGATCCCGTGATGGAATCCAGCCACTACTAAACACAACTTGCCTAGCTGCACATTTAGTTAAATAATCAAACCAGATAAAGTAGAAATGAAAATTAAATAAACCCTGAAGAATTTATTGTTCATCAAAATTATGGTTAAATCAATGCTATTTATAAAAATTTCTACAAAAGTACCTGCTGATTTTAAATTTCAAATGATTGGTCTGCCAATATGGCTTTTCATACTTAAGATTTAGTTTGCTCAATTTAATTTGTCAATTACCTCTTGATCGGCTAACAAGTTTCTTATTTTGACCAATATTAAATCTTAGTTGCATTTTACAAAAATAACTAAAGATCATTAACTAAATTTTTACAATTAATTTCAATTAATAATAATCATTCAACATTATTCAGCTTGGGTTGCTTTTTGGATGATGCTACAGTGTTACTTTATTCTTTGTGGCTAGTGTGCTGACTTTTTCCAAATGTTTGTGGAGGTTAAGTAAAGAAATGTCTTTTGCACAAATAAAGTAAATAAGTTGCAGAGAATTGTATTTCATAATAAAAAATTGGTAAGTTGAAGTTTAGGTAAATTTACAAGAAATTGTTGTAAATTTTTAATATTGAAATTTTCATCAAAAGAAGGATGAATTTTTGCATATATAATATCTTTCAAAAGTTTTTTGCCATAGTACAGTCTCTTATACACATCTTTTGTAGGAGTCTATAGGGAAAGGTAACACACTTGCAGAGGGAACAGACATTTGATAACATAAACAAGTTTGTATGTATTCTTTAGATTCAGAGGAAGTATTGCAATCAACTATATAAAGAGCCTTCTTTGTAGGTTTGAAGTAGGGGTGGAGCAGTTTGCCTTCTATCAAAGTAATATTTTCTAATCTGTGAATGTTTTTAAGAGTATTAGAGTTTGTGGAAAATGCAGATGAGTCCAAGTCTGGGCAAGGTCAATTAATATAAGACTCTGAAACATTTGTAAGTGGTAAGGAATCCAGAATTTTATGTTTAACGCCCACCTTTGCAGTTCCTGGTGCAAGGAAACCCTCTCCCTGAACATCATCAACCAATTGAAGCTGATGTTGAACAGATGCAAACAAGGTGGACTGAATACTTGTCTCTTCTGCTTCATGAACCATTTGAAGCTCATGGTGCAGCTTGGGCCTCAAAGTCTCAGTGGAAACAGAAACCATTTGAAGCATATGTTTAGACTGAGAATCATCTGATTCAGTGCTCCCAGACCCTGCATCAGAAGATGTATGAGACTGGAGTAGCATCATCCAAATAAATCCAAAAATAAGCTGCAAACGTCAAGTGGAGTGAGAATAAGATCAAAGAAACAATGATTAGAAATATTGTATTTAGATCAATCAGATTAATTTAGATTTATTTGTATTATGCAACTAAGAAACAATATGTGTCAAAAATGAGAGATTAGTATCATTTTATAAAAATACTTTTGACAAAATGAGGGGGCAAAATTGCTTCCATTATTTTTATTTTTAGCTACCATCTTGGCAGAAGAAAAGTTTAAATTTGAAATTGACAGGTACTTTTCTGGAATTACTATAAATACAAATTAAATACTGTAAGCAATTGATAAAGAATTTTATTCAGAACTCTTATTTTGTTTCTACTATAATGGTTTGATTATTTAATATGATGTTGAGCTAGTTGAGTGGTGTTTAGTAGTGGTCTGGATCCATCATAGAGAATGATTCAAGGGTCCCTGTGCCAGACCATGAAAGTGCACATAAGTTAGGTGTAGGAGTTTTCTCTTGATTAGCAGACTCCCAATCATCTAATACATGTATGAAAATAATTGACTTTGAATAAATGATTGGATGACCAAAACCTAGGGAATATATTAATATTATTTTAGATCCAAATTAATGACCAATAAATGACTGATAAAGTGATCACGCATGTATTAATTTACAAATGTAGGTTAGGAAGCTGCTCAATACTAATGCATTTTTAAAACCAATATATTTCAGTAATGGCTACATGTAATATTCATTAAGCAGCTAGTAATAAGTTAGGTTGCTAACAAATGAAACACTTTTACAAAATAGAGTTTAAGTCGAATTGTGCCATGTCTTGAGTATGCACTGAGCTAGGATAAGGTACACATAATTTGTATTGATAAGCTGAGATGTGGAACTCAACCAAATGGAACATCGAAGGGTTGGTGAAACTGGATGTGGAGATCAGCTTCAGGCAGATACCCACTATCAATCATTGGAGAAATTGCTGCATTGCTTCATCACCTAAATAGTGAACAGTTAAATCTAGTTATGTTGTGTTAACAGAAACAAAAGCTGAAGCAGTATCTAAATAAGTAAATCCCTACCCACAAAACTATGACTAATGTTATGCAGTAACAAAAGATAAATAGTACTGATGCCTGGTAGAGGATGTTACACTTGTAAGATTTTCTTTGTTTGACACTGTGCCTGGATAGAGACAAGGAAGTCTCACTTGCCTTTGGTGCTGTGGATTGTTGTTTCATACCTAAGCAAATGCTAAATATCTAATTCCCAATCTTCGGAAATATAATTAGGATTAGGATTTCTAGTTGTACATTTTGGTAAAATTTGAGATGGTACATTTACATCATATTGTACTGGTTCATCAAAAGATTCTTCTTGTACACTTTCAATATCAGATATATCATAAAAGTTATCTACACTATTGCCTATGCATTTTAATTCATTAAAATTGCCTAACTTGACATTTTCAATGTCTTTAATAGTGAGTTTAAGGTTTTGGAAATGAATTATTTTACCAGAATTTAGTTTATAGTTATTATCAGGTAATATTTTGACAATCTCAAAAGGACCTTGCCATTTATGTGCCAATTTTCGGACTTGATGTTTGTCTGTGTTTATTCCAGGTATAAAAACATAAGCTTTATCTCTGATAGAGTGATGTGTTCCATAAATCTTTTTGTTAAAGTTTTGTTTTTGATGAATAGCACTCTTTTTGGTATTGTGAATCACAGTTTCATGTGTAGAAGTTAAATTGATAGAGGAGCAACAGCTTCATGACCAAACATAGCTTTATAGGGTGAAATGCCAGTAGTGGTATTATTAGACGTGTTATAATATAATTCTACTTTTTAAATTATTTTACGCCAATGTTTACCTCCTATACATGAAGTTAATGGTCTAATTAATTTTAATAACGTTCAGGTTAGTTCTTTCAGCCATACCATTGGCTTGGGGATGATAAACTGTTGTGTGTTCATGTAAAATTTCGTGTTAAGACATCAATTCAGAGAACAAATAACTTTAAAATTGAACACCTTGATCTTTTATTATTTGTGACATTGGTCCAATGGTTAGTATCCATTCATGAACAATGATATCTGCGATTTTCTTAGCTGTAATTAAATCAGTAGGAATAATTTTACATAATTTACAACGTGTTGAAAATTTTCGTCATCTTTTGATAATTGTTCAATGTCAATGTGAATAATTTCATTAGATTTTTCAGCAATATTTTTTTGAATTTCTTCTAATTGTTCTGGAAAGTGATCTTTGTTAGTCAGTAAGCAAATTTTACATTTATCAATGACATCATATACCACTTTTCACAAATTAGTTACTATAAAACGCGTATTTACAGTTTTTTCAGTTTGCCAAATGTCCAAATGACCATTTTCATTTATTTTTCATATTAGATGACTTTTATAATATTCGGGAATAGCAATACAATTGTTTCTAGATTTAGTGAACAGTAAACCTTGAGATGTGAGTTGCCATTTGTACTTATTATAATAGTGAGAGGCTATAGGATCTAAATTCATGTTTGGCATAGTAACTTTGTTAATAATTTGTTTCAAAATTGGATCAACTAATTGTTTTTCTGCAATTTCTTCTGGTAAAATTTCTTCTTTAATGGTAATGCTTAAAGTGGGTTTTCCTTGTCTATCAACGTTAACATCAGGTAAATTTTAATATTTGTTTTTCAGAATGAAAGAAAATTTAATTTTATCACCAGGAGTTTTTTGTAAATCGCTTCAGTATTGAGGTAGAGCAGTTAATAAATCTGCATTAGCATGTGAAGTTCCTTTGTGATGTTGGATAGTGAAATTAAAGTCATTTAGTTGTTCTATCCAACATGCAACAATATTCAATTTATCTCCAAAGAATTTCTTTAACCATGATATAGGCCACTGTTATCTGTGCATACAGTAAAGTTGTTCTTGCCACTTAGGAAATATCGAAATTTCTTTAATGATTCAACTAATACTAACATTTCTAACTTTGTGCTGCCATAATTTAAATCGGAACTTTTTAAATTTCTGCTGAAATATTGAATAGGTAATTCTTTACCATCACTATGTTGACTAAAGGTGTGTTCCCACTATCGACTTTTATCATCTGTCAAGAAATCAATGATAAAAGTCAATAGTGTGAACACTCTATCTGCTTTTTTATCAGCTGATAAAAGTCGATAGTCTGAATGCTCCATCCAATTTTTTGGCAAAATAGCCAAATTACTGTCATCTGATAATTTATCAGCTGATAAAAGTCGATAGTCTGAACAGTACTAAAACTAGTCGAATAGCTACTTGAAACTAATTGCTTACTTCTCAAGTAGGGAACAGACTTCCAAAACGTAAATTATTGTCGTTGAAATATTTCAACTTCAAAATATGTAAACATTGTTTACATTCCAAGTCAAATCAATCCATAAACAGATGTTGTTTTTCTTACTGTCAATCAAAAGATGATAATTTATCATCTGATAAAAAATCGATAGTCTGAACGCTCTTCCAACTCCGCATTTTCTGATAAAAAATCGGATGATAAAAAGTCGCCAATGTGAACGAAAATAATTGCATTTTCGATTAAAATCTGCTGATAAAAGTGGATAGTGGGAACACACCTTAAGACAAGCTCCAATAGCTACTGTACTAATGTCGCAGTGTACAATGAATTCTTTGAAGTAATCAGGACAATTCAATGATGGTCTTTTTTTAATTCTTTTTTAAGTAAATCAAATTCTTCTCGTTGCTTCAATTGCCATTGAAATTAATTTTTAGACTTTAAAAAATTTGACATATTAATGGTCTTTTTAGCAATATCAGGAATAAAACTCTGATATTATTAAAAAAAATCCAAGTATATGTTGAACATTTTTGCAATTTTTTGGACACTGTATCATCTTTTAAAGTTATCATTTTGAGTTCAATTTTTCTTGCAAGAAATACTGTTGAGTGCTTAGCTAAATTGCATTTGTTGCCATTAATTTTTAAACCACTTTTATTTATAATTTTGAGAACTTGTTCTAGTTTTTCTAAATGTTCTGGGAATGATATTGAGGATATTAAAATGTTGTTTATGTAAGCAGCAATAATGTTGTCTAATTTATTGTTGCCATTCATTAGGACTTTTGTTACATAATGTTGAAACATGGCTGGTGCATTTGATAAGCAGAGTGCCATATAGAGCATTCAAATAAACCGTAAGGCATAATGAACCTGTTTTTTCAATATTGTCTGGATGCATAGGAAATTGCCAATAGGCTTTGCATAAATCAAGACTTGAGAATATTTTAAATTTATTGGCATTGTAAAGAATATCATCTATATGTGGTAAAGGATAAGCATCTTTAACATTAATGTCTTTTAGTTTTTTGGAAATAAACACATAATCATGCTTTATTTCCTAGTGTTACAAAAATTGTAGGTGACATGTAGGGACTATCACTTTTATGTATAATGCTGTTATTTAATAATTCTGTAATTGTCTTTAGATATTCTTCCTTATGGTGTTCTGGAACGTGACGAACTTGTTGGAGAATTGGTTTATTAGAAGTCATTTTGATGTGATGATATTCATTGATAGCTTGACCAACACTAATAGTACCAAAGTTGAAAGCTTCATGGTATTGTGTAAGCAAATTGTTTAAGTCTTTGACTTGATTAGAAGTTAAGTGTGGATGTGAATCAGAATTAGCTTTTGGCATTGTCATTTTGTACTTGCAGTGTTTATAAATAAACAGTTGCAGTTTTTCTTGCGATTTTCTTTATAATGGAAAAGCAAATATTTTTAACTGTTGAGGTCGTAGTGTTATAACTCTGTCAGTTAAGCCCATGCTACATGAACAACTTTTGTCGCCAATTTTTGTTGTCCGAATGAACAACTTTTGTCGCCAACTTTGTCCTCAACATTTGTTGTTAATTTGGTATGCTACACAACAACTTTAGTCATTTAATTGGTTTTAGACAAAAATTGGGGAGGGGGTGCTACACGAACGATTTTAGTTGGTGAAAAAAGTTGTTCATGTAGCATAGTGTTACAACAACTTTTTACTATTTCAGTTACTTCATTATAAAATATTTAAGAAAGAATTACATGAATATCCGAATATGCAGAAATATTTAAAATAAGAAATATTAATATTGCTCATTTAACATAACAGTTGAACAAAATATAAAAATTTTTTTCAATATTAAATTTTTGGAATATGCATTAGCAACAAGCTATTTTATGTTATATTTTAATGTGTTTATTCAAAGAACATATATTGTTTCAATATCTGTATTCGTATTTTCTTGACTATTATTAAACCTCGCCTGATGAAATATGCTTGTTTACATTCCTAAATGAGTGATCATAATAATGACCTTGGATTTGAGAGGCAAATTGCATAATTATGGCGCGCATTTCACTAAAGCATAGAGATGTCATCAGTGTGGTCACATGAAGATCTTATTAAAGCAGAATTCAATATTTATTTATGTAGGTAATCAATAGATATATATATATATATATATATATATAGAATTTTAAAATTGCTTAACTTATGACTAATTAAAGATTTACTAAAAAAGTAAAACCCCTTGATATCTCGAAAAAATAAACTGTTTCATGTAAATTCACTTTAGTATATATAGAATTTAAAATTTGTTAACTTATTACTAAGAAAATGTATAATTATTTTCATGTTCAAAGACATACAGTAAATGATGAGATTTGAAAATGCGGAATCAGAGAGATTTGTTTTTGAATTCTTGGCTAAGCAGTTAACTTGGGAAGAATTATGATCTCTTGATATATCTTTAATAGTCCATGATATTGCATTGTATTCTCTGGGTGTGTAGCCATTTGAAGAAGAAGAGAAGTCTGCTTCAGGATACGAATCTCCAACACAATTAATAACAACATCATCTCCTTCATTAGCAAAATGATACTCCGGCATTTCCACAATTATTGGCCCATCTAAACAATTTAAAAAAAACATAAATTTGAAAGTTCTTACAATAAACAGTGATTGTACATTTTCTTGTTTGTGATATAGAAGTTTTTTCATTGGCAGCAGTACAAACTATTTCTGTTCCATTTTTGAATTTCTGAACATTTTCATATTTCCATTTGNTAAACCTAGCTAATTTTAAATTTTACAGTCCTAAATTAACTCTGAAAATGATTGAAATTATAGCTTAAAATTGTGTATTTATATTTGAAGGTGATAATTACTAGAAAGTTGGAGAATTATTTCTCCAACAAAAAAGTTGGTCGGAGCACCCTGCTACACAAACAACTTTTGTCATTTAATTACTTCACGACTAAAGTTGGCGGAAGGGGTGCTACACAAACAATTTTTATTGTCCAATTTTTGTTGGACCGAACGGACAACTTTTGTCGCCAACTTTAGTTGGACTGAACGAACAACTTTAGTCTAGATAATTACTCCCGATTTTAGTTGTGGAAGAGGGGTGTTACACGAACGATTTTNATACAAAAGAAATACCTACATAGTGATATTTATTTATTTTAACATAAAAATGTACAAATCATGATTATTAATTCTATAAACCTAGCTAATTTTAAATTTTACAGTCCTAAATTAACTCTGAAAATGATTGAAATTATAGCTTAAAATTGTGTATTTATATTTGAAGGTGATAATTACTAGAAAGTTGGAGAATTATTTCTCCAACAAAAAAGTTGGTCGGAGCACCCTGCTACACAAACAACTTTTGTCATTTAATTACTTCACGACTAAAGTTGGCGGAAGGGGTGCTACGTGAACAATTTTTATTGTCCAATTTTTGGACCAAACGGACAACTTTTGTCACCAACTTTAGTTGGACCAAACGAACAACCTTAGTCTAGATTTTAGTTGTGGAAGAGGGATGCTACTTGAACAATTTTCGTTGCCAACAAAAATTGGCAACAAAAATTGTTCATGTAGCACGGGCTTATATTTAATAGAGCTGTAATGAGACATCCTTTATTAACGTATGAGATTGTAGATAAAGTAGTAAATTTTTTTTGCATTGTATCCAGTATAATGAGAAATCATGTAATCACATTTTATGGAACTATCCATTTTTTCGTTCGGCATTTTCCAATGGTAATGTTCGATTTTTAGAATATCTTCTAATTGAAATTGAACAGAATCAGGGTCCTTAATGAATAAATTTTTTTCGAGTGTGTTGTTGTCAATAATCATAATGGTATTTTCTTCAAAATTAATAAGCAATCATTATCTTCTAAAATTTACATCCCAGTATCAATTGGTATGGCAAATGAAAGTTCGTAGTATCAATCACAATTAAATCTTGTTCAAAGATTTTACATTTTATAGAAATTTTCACGTTTTTAATGTAACCTTTAGTATTTAAGTAATCACTACTGGCAGAAATTAATCTGTACTTCTCTTTTGTTAAATCTTTACAAGTTATACTGATAGAGTTGACGCAGGTATCAGCTATGACAGAATGTGCAGCTCCTGTATCAATTATTGCTTCAATAATTATACCATTCTCAGTAACTGGAATAGATTTCTTATCTGGCAAATTAGTTGAGATAAGTATCTCTCCTGCTTGGTCTGGAGTCAGCACTCTTACTCCTTTAAAGAATCAGTATCAGTAGTAATGCTTTCAGTATCCTCATCAGTGTCAGTATAAAAACCTTCGTTAACTTCAATAATGTTAATTTTTAGTGTACACTGGGAATGTAAATGTCCTTTGTGTATGCAGTGGAAACAAAGTATTTTGTCACTATTAATATCTTTTGATTTGGAATTGATCAGTTTTATTATTAGAATCAGATGTGGGTTTCTTTAGTGATTGTTTTGGAACTGGAAGGGAATAATTCGTTTTTGGCATCATATATAATGCGTCATTTTTTATTTTCAAATTGTTTTCCAAAGCTAATTGTACATTAATGGCTTTGGTTATAATCATTTCAATGTTGTCATCAATGTCGAATTTAGCTTCTAAGCATTGTCAAATACTAAGAGGTAAGCTACACATAACAAAAGTGTACAAGTCTTCTCATTTGTATTTTTATCTTTGCTTGACAATCATAGTAAACATTGAATTTGCATTATATGTGCAGCAATATCATCATTTCGTTTATATTGCTGTTCAAACAACAACATTTGATATTGTTTCTTTATAGATCTAGCAATATTTCAGTTTTCCTATTAATGTTGGGTAATCATTTTTGGTTTCTTCATCAAAACTAAGGTAATAGTTATTAGCTTTTTCCTTAAGTAAAAAGCTAATTGAGAAGAAGCAATAGTTTGATCCAATTTCATTTGTTTCATGTATAATTCAAATTGTGCAAACCATTCATTGAAAATGGGGGAGGAAGCATCAATTTTTCCATTAAATTTCAGAGGTTGAACTATATTGGGTGGAAATTCGGTTAATGGAGAATCTTCATAGCAAGGCTGAAACACATCAGTGGGAATTTTGTTTGTTTTGGAATATTGAAAAAAAATTTTCAAGTCGTCTGACAATTTCTTTTCGAGTTTCTCAAATTGATCAAAAATTTCTATGCGAAATGCATCAAGTTGGGGCGTTAAGTCAATGGGAGTGGATTGATTTTCTTGAAAAACTGGTTGTGCTGATTTATGTTGATTGAGAGCAAGCATTTGTTTTTTAAATTCTTTGAATTGTTCTTGAAGATTGCTTAATCTGTCAACTACCCAGATAACAATTTTGGTTGTTTTTACGTTGTTTATAGTTGTTTCATACTTTTGGTTGTTGCAGCAACCACTAACATCATTATAACAACTTTAGTAAAAAATAATCAGTGAGCAGATACTTGCAAATAAAACTCATTTTGTTATTTTTATTATTATTCATATAAAAAATGATTTGCAAAACGTTTTTTGAAATTTTTAATTTGTGAACAATTATGATATACCAGTTAAGTGAATTTTCAAAATAATTTATTCATGAATATTTGGACACCTTGATATTGAAAGTTAAATAAAATAAGTTACAATTGAACAGAAAAGATTTTTCACGACTTAAGAAAGTACTATTTCAAAATTGTGCTTAATCTTAGATTTTTAAATTTGTGTTAAATTTGGCCGATTTGTATGCTCATTGTTATCATTTATATATAAGACATTCATTTAAATCTTTAACAAATGTTTGCATTGAATATGCTTGACAGTATTTCAAAGATTGTGTATTGCCCTTTGTTGGGTTTGTGTTTGTTTAAACAGCAGTGTTTGAACAGTTAGCAATATAAAATTTTATTTTGCATTTAAAAGTAATGATAAAACAATAATATTACAACATAAAACAATGTTGTTACGACCACAAAATATTGCTGTTTCATTTATAAAAAACAACCAAAAAGCAACCTAATGTGACGTTGTTGTAGCAACATTGTTTCGACCAATGAAATGGTACCATTTCGACGTTAAAACAACGTTGTTTTGGACACATAAAACAACCACATAACAACCCAAAACAACGTTGTTTAGCCCTTAAATTGTTATTGGGGTAAATTTTGTTCTGTATGGTAAGCTTCAAGTAATTGTTGTTCAAGATTTTCTTTTTGGTTTTGAGATTCAAGTAAGTTGTTTTGGAGAATTATGACCATTTGTAGAAGTTCATCACGTGAAGTTTGTTGAAGGTCTTCAATAGTGAGGGCTTTATGAGTTTTGGAGTGAGTTATATGAGATTCCATAGTGATATCAAATGGGCTATGGTAAGATAATTGAAACCAAAATAGTAGTTGGCACGACTCTTTAGCTATTATTTAGTACCAATTAGGTTGATCTTGAGTTAGAGGTTGGCTGCAGCACTGTGGCTAAGATTTTTGATTTCTGTACTGATTTGTGTAGGATTTAATAGAAACAGTAAGAACAATAACAACTCTTCTTTGTAATACTCTTTGAGAGTTTATTACTTTATTTAATAGAAAACAAAGAGGTAAAATCCATTGGTAACATATTTAAAGTCGTCATGGTCACCATGTAGAATGCTTGACTTGTGGTAGAAGCACATGCAACACTCAGCAAGCATTCAATCTTTAAGTATATTAGAAACAACCAACGAAACTACTAGTTCATTCCAAAGGTAACAAGTATTCAGAGAACAACTTAATTCCAAACTTCTTCTTACAGAATCAGGCCTCCAGCCAAAGTGATGAACCATTTCCAACACCAATTCTCAGCTCATTTTAGACTAGGGAAAATACAATGATTATAACTACATGCAAACCACATTTCCTAACCATACTCATCCTTATACCTAATACCTAGCATCACTTAGACTAGAGGAGTCAAACCATAGGACCATTTAAAGCCTCTGTTTATTCTACCTTTCACCCAAAGTTAGGGTAGCAAAACTTAAATAACCAGAATTCACACTTTTAGAGTATTTACAAATAATAGCAAACAGTAACTCACTTATTATCAGATGGTCAGTAATAACAGAACAAAATATTAAATGATACTGCAATGTCTGATTTTTAAATTACACAAACAGAATGGATTGCTCATATGAGCGACCAAGATTCAAAGCAAATTTATTGCTCAACGTATACATAATGCCACAAATTAACACATGACAAAAGAAAAATAAATATAAACAAATAAATTACTACAAATTAATATGTACAATATATAATAATATAAGCAATGTTTGTGTGAATGTTTGAGTAGGTGCTCAATGTTGGATGTATGTTTCGAATGCATGAAGTGTATTACCGTCCCCTAATGTATATTGTTTTATTTTGCTTTAATTTTTTTCTATTTTTCTAAATTTTTTATAGTTTTTTCCATTCACGTTTCATAATCAAAATTATTCCACAATTTAATTGATATGTGATGAAAGCAATTAGAATTTTCATCTAAACACAGAAATTGTTGCGATTGCTCATTGAATTTAATATAGTCATTAAGGAAAAGGAGAGATTTTTGTAGAGATTTGAATTTAAATAAGATAGATAGCATATGCATATGAATTTGATAGAACGGAGATAATATTTTGTATTTATTACGATATACTGATGCTTCATCATGCTTTTGTGCAAAGTTTAGAGTTTTTATACACCAATTAAATATCTTTGATAGAATCATACAATGTTTTGAATTTAGGTTAGTTAAAAGAAAAGAACAGTATTGAAAATGAGACAAACAGAAAGCATGTATCAGTTGTTTATGATAGTTGCTTGATATTACATTGAGTAAGTGATAAAGATATCTAATGCCTGCAGTCATTTTTTGAATCTTATTCAGTAGAAATTTTTTCAATTTTAATTCATTATCTATCTCCACTCCTAAACAACTGACTGAATCACTTTGCTTTATTGGCTTATTATTTATCTTTAGTTCAATATCACTTATTAGATTTGTTTGTGCCTTCTGGGAAAAAATTATAAATTGAGTTTTATCAATATTTAGTTTTAGTTGATTATTTGTAAAATAATTGTTAAATTTTTCTACATCTGCTTGGAGGTTTTTTGTAGCATCAAAAGCATTTTTTGTGGTTCTTACGAGGGATATGTCGTTGGCACATTGGTAAATGTCGCAGTTTTTAACATGTTTTATTATATCATTTAGAAAAATTGCAAATAAAATATGGCCAAGTACAGTACCTTGGGGTACCCAATTTTCAGTCGTAACATAACTTGATTTTTTACTGTTTAATATTATGCGCTGCTGTCTATTTTTTAAGAAGTTCATGATTAAATTAATTGAGTTATCACTAAAATTATAATTTATAAGCTTGTCTTGCAAAATATCTAATTTCATTGAATTGAATGCCTTACTTAAATCTAATAATGCTACACTACTGAAGTTATTATGAGATATATTAGACTATATTTGTTGAGTAATAGATAGAATTGCGTCGTGGGTGCTATGGTCATTGCGAAATCCAAATTGTTTATGTGATAGGATGTTTTCAGATTTTAGGAATGCGTTTATTTGAACATACAAAATTTTTTCAGAGTTTGCTAAAAGGATGTGTAATACAAATGGGTCTATAATTTTTTGCGTTTAGGTTGTCACCTTTTTTAAATATAGGAGTTAAATCTGATTTTTTAGCAAGCTCGGAAATTCACCATCAATAATACATTGATTAAATGCAATTAAGTTTTGTTCTCCAAAAATAGGAAAAAAACGTTTAATAATAAAAAATGGGAGGTTATAAGCAGCGGTTGATTTGTTGGTATCAAGTTTCTTAACAATGTTTTCTAATTCATTGATTGTAGCAAGTCTAAAGGAAAATTGTTTTAATTAATTTAAATGATTTAGTATTTGAGTTTTGTCTGTAACGGTAGTATTATTGATGTTTAATTCATTTATTTCAGATAAAAGACCTTTAGATTTTCCAATAAATTTATGGATGTATCGCCATTTTAATCAAATAGCATTTAATTGATTAAATAATTTTTGCCAAGCTTTAGATAAATTTTTTGTTCTTAATTGATTTATTACTTCCTTTGATTTTTGGTAATTGGTCCAATTAGTTTTTGTTGGCTCAGATTTTGCAAGATCAAATAATATTTGCTTAATTTATACTAGTTCATGGACTTGATTATCATCGGTGTTTAAAAATGGAAATTTAATTGCTTTGATCTTAATCCTTCATTTCTTAATTGTTGCAACACTGTTTAATGCCTTGTAGATTCCCTTTGCATTGTAATTAATCATTTTAGGTCCAGAATTTAACGTGTAAATATAATAAATGGGGTGTTTCTTAGGGTCTTTTCCATTTTTTCGTCAGAGTAAGATAAAAAGTCACATGCATATATGAATTTAAATTGCTTGTTTTTAATAGCTTTGTTCCTAATATATGCACATAGTGCATGATCACTAAATGATTCAAACATTAAGGATTTGAATCAATCATCAGAATTAGTAAAAAATTAATCAATTAAATTGTTCATTTGAGTTGGAAAAACTGTATTAACACAACGAAGATTACAAGTAGCAGGCATTTCATTTATAGAATTTCGTTCATATGAATAAAATAATTAATATTAAAGTCACCGAATATATNTGTGGCGAGAATTTAAGACGAATCTGTTCAAGTAGATGATTGATATTTGATTTGAATGTTTAAACATCAGCGGATTGTATTGCATTGATTAGACAAGTGACAGAATTGACGTGAACTTTTGGATATTGCGAGATCTTTTCAGCAAGACGTCTAGGATGGACGCGTTTGGTTAGGTAGAAGATTATGTGAGCAGACATTTCAAAGGATGCTGCTTCCAATGATTAATGAGGTTGTACCAGGTTTGATCGATTTTATTTGACTTCATGGTTTGTCAGATTTTCTTCTTGGAGACTGGGGTCGATTTTCGAAGGAATATAGCGATGTTTTGGTAAAGTCACCGAATATATTTAGAGAGTTATACTTATTACATATTTCAGATATTTCATTGACTTTATAATTTAGATATTCAACTGGATAATTTTTATTTGGAGTATAAGTTACGTTTATCAATTCTTTTTGGAAACAGTTCTCTATTGATTTTATTTCTATCCACAGCGATACAAATATTTCCTGATAAATTTCNAATATAGCGATGTTTGGAGGGAGAATCGACTGTTTGTGTTAAACAGGGTGCATTGATTGAGCAAGCAGAATTGGTAAGAGAAGATTGTGTTGCAGCATTGGAGACAGAGTTGAGTGAGCTTTTAAAAAGAAGTAGAAGAGCTTCAGCGGCGTTTTCTTTGTCGAGAAGAGAGAACATTTGATGCAGCGGCGTTTTCTTTTTATCTTTGATTAGAGAAGATGCCGCATCAAGTGTCGGCGCACCAGCAAATAGCTTTTCGCGNTTTTCTTTGTCGAGAAGAGAGAACATTTGATGAAGCGGCGCTTTCTTTTTATCTTTGATTAGAGAAGATGCCGCATCAAGTTTCAGCACACCAGCAAATAGTTTTTTGCGTATCACTTCTGTGAGCAAGAGAGAAACCCGACAGTCCACGACCAGAACAATCAAAATACAAATATATATTAAATCAATAGTTGTACAATGACTATCATCAAATATTATTAAATTGACACAAATTGTCATTTTAAAACTTTACATGCAAATATGCTACAATATATATATATATNTATTTGCTTAATTTATACTAGTTCATGGACTTGATTATCATCGGTGTTTAAAAATGGAAATTTAATTGCTTTGATCTTAATCCTTCATTTCTTAATTGTTGCAACACTGTTTAATGCCTTGTAGATTCCCTTTGCATTGTAATTAATCATTTTAGGTCCAGAATTTAACGTGTAAATATAATAAATGGGGTGTTTCTTAGGGTCTTTTCCATTTTTTCGTCAGAGTAAGATAAAAAGTCACATGCATATATGAATTTAAATTGCTTGTTTTTAATAGCTTTGTTCCTAATATATGCACATAGTGCATGATCACTAAATGATTCAAACATTAAGGATTTGAATCAATCATCAGAATTAGTAAAAAATTAATCAATTAAATTGTTCATTTGAGTTGGAAAAACTGTATTAACACAACGAAGATTACAAGTAGCAGGCATTTCATTTATAGAATTTCGTTCATATGAATAAAATAATTAATATTAAAGTCACCGAATATATTTAGAGAGTTATACTTATTACATATTTCAGATATTTCATTGACTTTATAATTTAGATATTCAACTGGATAATTTTTATTTGGAGTATAAGTTACGTTTATCAATTCTTTTTGGAAACAGTTCTCTATTGATTTTATTTCTATCCACAGCGATACAAATATTTCCTGATAAATTTCATATTCAGATTTACGGACTGGTTTTAAAAATTTTGGCACAATTATGATAAGTGCACCACCTCTACCTATTCGATTCTTAGAAAAACCTCAAAAATTTGTCTGTCTAGATATAAGAAGTTAGGGTCGATATCTGACTTAAGCCAAGTTTCTGTAAATATGAAAATTGCATTTTCCAATTTTTGTAATCAACTTTAAGAAATCATTTCTGCTTGAATTAAGACTTCTAGGTTTAAGGTATATATATTTAATGTTATTAGAATAGTTTTTCAATTCATGTTCAATTTCGGACACATTTAGAATAGGACCAGGATTTGTTTCTATGTCACTGGAAAGGATTAATTTTAAAAGAAGAAAATGCCTAATAAATTGTTTATAAATTATAATACTGAATTTGGTAGTACACATGTAGTAATTGAAATGTAAGTGCTTTCTGTGTTGTGTTTGCAATTGAACATGTATATATAACTAGATAATACATAAAAAAATTTACCATTTTAATTGAGTTAGTCATTCTAGAGAGGAAGAGATGTGGTCGGAAGAAGACATTGATTCGAAGAGGAGCTTATGACTTTGGAGTAAGAAACGTGAGGAGTATGGAATGATGAAGCAGTTATTGGGCGAGGACTGAACTGATTCTTTAGGATCTGAGTAATTTGTTTGATTCCATTGCCAGAAATATGAATCCCATCTTGGGACAGGAGACTACAATCGATGGTTCTTCACGATCTTCATGAATCTTTTGAAGACAGGGATGGCATTAAACTTGTTTGAAGAGACGCGTGATAGGACTTCAATAAATTCATCAATGACGTGATTTTGTTGTAAGAATGAATATTTAGAGACTGGTGTAATTTCTAAGAAGTAGATGAAATGTGGCGAGAATTTAAGACGAATCTGTTCAAGTAGATGATTGATATTTGATTTGAATGTTTAAACATCAGCGGATTGTATTGCATTGATTAGACAAGTGACAGAATTGACGTGAACTTTTGGATATTGCGAGATCTTTTCAGCAAGACGTCTAGGATGGACGCGTTTGGTTAGGTAGAAGATTATGTGAGCAGACATTTCAAAGGATGCTGCTTCCAATGATTAATGAGGTTGTACCAGGTTTGATCGATTTTATTTGACTTCATGGTTTGTCAGATTTTCTTCTTGGAGACTGGGGTCGATTTTCGAAGGAAATATAGCGATGTTTGGAGGGAGAATCGACTGTTTGTGTTAAACAGGGTGCATTGATTGAGCAAGCAGAATTGGTAAGAGAAGATTGTGTTGCAGCATTGGAGACAGAGTTGAGTGAGCTTTTAAAAAGAAGTAGAAGAGCTTCAGCCGCATTTTCTTTGTCGAGAAGAGAGAACATTTGATGAAGCGGCGCTTTCTTTTTATCTTTGATTAGAGAAGATGCCGCATCAAGTTTCAGCACACCAGCAAATAGTTTTTTGCGTATCACTTCTGTGAGCAAGAGAGAAACCCGAC
>CABFPE010000546.1:381752-401981 GCA_900660155.1 Hofstenia miamia | reverse complement strand
GAGAAGAAAGGATATTGGTGGCCTGCATCAGTCATAAATGTTAACAAAAAATCATATAAAGTAACGTTTACAGGATATGATTCTAGCTGGGATTGGACACTATCCAAAAAACATGTTCGTCTACCTCTAAACAAAGACAACAATGAGAATTCACACATTCACTCTCTTAAGCAAGATCAATCTGTAGATGAAACAAGAATCAACCCAACATCTTCAAGTACTACTCTTGCGCAGCAGCGACCGAAACGCAATCTTTTCAACAAGCCGTATCTTGAAGAAAGTGATGAAGGAAGCAATGAAAGTGTATCTTGTGAGGATGAATTGGAAATAGAAAATTTTGAGAATCCAAGAGAATATGACATATATCGGCGAAAGAGAAGAAATATAAACGACCTCAGAAAAAAGAGACGTGAAAAAAGTGATACTAATGATAAAGATTACGTACTTAGTAAATCTGAAGATTTTTCCGGCGTAATGTTTCGGTTGTAGAAGACGCATCAGTTGTTAACAGTAATAATCAAAGAGAAGAGCCTGTATTAGTTCAGGTAAATGTCAAAAATAACATCAGATTGGTTGAATATTCCCGTTCTGATTGTGAAGTAACAGCTACAATTTCTCGAAAGAAACGTGAGAAAAAGCCTGATCCAAAGAATTGGAGATGTAACATTAAATCGAGTAAAAGACTCAATGGCGAAGGAAGGAAGATAAAATCGCCTTGTAAATCAAGAATTTGCAGAAAGTGTCGTAAGTGTGGATCATTTAATAAAGAAGAAAGAAAAGAATTATTCGATAAATTGTGGAAGGAACTAAAAACCTGGCGAGAAAAACGGTTTTATATCTGTGGTTTGATAACAGAAGTAGAGGCAAAACGCCACACAGCTTGCGCATCTCATTGAGCGAATAGTAAAGTTTACCATCTTCGTCTTCAAGGTAGAAATGTTAATGTATGCTCAGTGATGTTTCACAATACATTTGGTATTTCATCATCTACCATTTCTGAATGGATTGCTTTCTTTAGCCATACAGAAAGGTGTAACAATTTATCAGTTTTACCTTGAAAAGGGACATACGCAAATGGAGTGTGACAGCATGCACTCAAAGGTTGAATCTGTCATTGTACCGCCTATATTTCATCCTAATGATTATGCTAAAATCATGCAGTCCTGTAGAAAAAATCCCAAACCATATAAACTTGAGATGATCGATTATTCTACATTCTTATCATTTAATAACAGTTACTTATCGCCAATTAGGCCTGGCAAAGGGCAAGGCGAACCAGTTGTTGTAAATATTAGTGGCTTAAGGTATGATAGATGTGGCACGGTTTACTATAAAATAAATCATTCTGATGACTTTGTTATATTGCCTCAGCGCACCAATATCAATGCGAATTTCGAGTATCCTAGATTATACCGCAAGCAAATTAAACTTAAACAACGAAAGTATAAAGATTTACAAGATTTATTAGCTGTTATACCAAAATGGTGTTACCAGTATTATATCAGTTTACCACATGAGTAATTGGCCTATGAAGTGTTTGATAGTTTTTTTGCTTAATTTTACTTTTTTATGTTTTTTCTTATGTACACGTTCAAAACAATCATTAAACAATAAATATATATTGTATTTGTTTCTAGTTTAAAATTGGGCTATCTTTCGAAAATGATATTACATAATAGAAACCGGCTATGTGCTTGGAAAACCCACAGGAATGGCTAGAATTTATGGAAAAGTTATCAGTTGTAATGCTTATTTATCTAGCAGTAACCAGCATATTACCTTTTACTCTCAAAATTCATAAAAGAAATGCATTTATTGCTTTTATCTCAAAAAGGCTATAAAATACAGATAGCCGGTTTTTAAGTTATCGCAATGATATGCCAGATTAAATAATAATAACATTTCAATAACTTTATTTATTAATTCCATATTCTCATGCTGCATACACCAACAAATCTGCAAAAAAATATACAATATATACATATATACATATTTACAAAAATGGTAGCACACGCAACAAGAAAACACAGACAATAAACAAGCTAAAAATTTACAAATAAAATAACACATACTAAACTGTTTAAAAAAAATTAAAAAGCATTATTCAAACTGTTCTGCCAGGTGTTTAGTTTCTTTGAACTGCCTATTATTTTTTGATGTGCAAGTAAATTTTGTTTAAGTTTTCTTTTAAATAAATTTAATGACTTAGAATCTCTGATCTCTTGTGGTAGACTATTCCAATTTCTGCTTGCAGCTGTTGTAAACGACCTATTCCAATGTGAGCATTTTATTTTACTGGCAATTATACTTTACTTGTAAGATTATTTAGCATGAGGTAATTATCAAGGAAATTTACAGAACCTCTCAATTGATTACTGTACTTATACATGGTAACCAGGCTAGCATATTGAATATAAAACTTTGGCGCTAGCATTTGAATCTCTTGTAGCTTCTCACCCGTCATTTGTTTATTGATATTGTATAGTGTTGTCAAGGACCAAGTAACTACCTTGTTTAACCTCTCATGCTGTTCTATACTTAAACCCTGCAACAAATTACAAGCATAAACTAAGTGGCTACTCACAAAAGCCTGTAATATTTGCTTGTCTGTGGTAATGTGCCTTATTTGTTTTAGGTATTGTATGCCTCTGGACATTTTCCTGATCTTACTGGATACAAAGTTTTCAAATGTAAATTTTGTGTCAATCTCAACACCCAAATATGTCACACTATCTGTTTGTTCTATTGGCTCACTGGATGCATCTATGTTTAATTTAATATTCCTACGTAGTTGTTGCTGTTCATGTGGTGTAAAGATAGTGAATTGGGTCTTGCTTGCATTTATTCTCAGTTGGTTACTTTTGAAATATACTATGATGTTATTAATATTATTTTGAAGTGTTCTTGATGCAGTAATTGGACTTGAATCCCGTGAAATAAGACAAGTGTCGTCTGCATACTGGAGTACCTCGCAGTTTATGAAATTTTGTATGTCGTTGACGTACAAAACAAAGAGAATAGGGCCTAACACAGAGCCTTGAGGGATTCCTCGCTGTGGCGTAATATATTTTGAATAAATATTATCAATTCGAACTCTTTGTTTTCTGTTTTCTATGAATGATGTTAGTAACTTTATGCTGTCAGGGGAAAATCCATACATTCGGAGTTTTTTGTACAGTATGTTGAAACTTAGACTATCAAAGGCCTTGCTTAGGTCTAGAAGAGCAACTGCACTGCTGATATTATTGTTTAAACTGGACCTTATACTTTCAGTAATATATAAGAGTGCATCAGTGGTACTGTATGATTTTCGAAAACCAAACTGTTTATCACTAACAATTTTATATTCATTAATGTATGAAATAATTTGGTTACATAAAAGCCTTTCATAGATTTTAGAGAACACATGATTTATTGCTACTGGACGGTAGTTTTCTGCATTTAGTGGGTTGCCCTTTTTGTACACAGGTGTAATATCAACGTTCTTGAAGATAGCAGGAAATGTATTTTGACTAATTGCATTATTTAATGCAAATAAAATGTGTTCATCAAACAAATTAATGTATTCCTTTATAATACATGTAGGAATTCCTAGACTGCCATTAGATTTATGTATATCCAATTTACTTATGACTTCTAACAATTCAAATTTCGTTATGTAACGAAAAGTAAACTTATCAGGTGGAATACAATTCAAGTTAGTCTCCTGGCAGTCTTCCACAACTCCTTTATACTCTCCAATAGTTTCGAATATTTTGTTGAAATGACTTGCTATTTCAAAAGGCTTAGTGACTAATTTATCTTTTATCATAAGTTCTTTAATATTAGACAGTAGCCCTTGACTTTTTCCAAGAAATTTATTTAGAAATTTCCATTTACTTCTACAACTTTTTAAATCATTAAATAAACGCTTTTCCTGATCTTCTTTGCACTCTTTCCTTTTAGCATTTAACAATTTCCTTAATCTATTAATTTCATTTGCACTTGCAATGTTTGAGGAACTTAGGTTTTGCAATGCAGTTTTTTCAGCTAATTCTATTTCCTGAATTTTGAGTGATGTACAGCTTTTAGGCTTAAACTTTTTAAAAAATTTATTTTTATATGGTGCAAACTTATCTAAGCATTGCCGAATTTGTTGAATAATAAAGTTCATCATATCATCAGGCTCATTTAGTGTGTACATATAATCCCATGGAATGTTTCTTAAACCCTGTACAAAACTTTCCTTGTTAAAATTTTTGAAGCATCTTGATCTTATCATTTTCTTGGAGTGTGTGGTGTGTGCTACAATACTTGTAACATAGATGCATATATAATGATCACTGAAGGATGAGAATGTATAGGTTTCATAGTTAGAGCACATATCCTGTGAGACTATTAAATAATCTATAAGTGAATGAGATCTTGTTGGCCTATCCTTATTTACTACATCTGCATCTACGTTTGCACAGAAGTCGTTAATTAATTGCTGCTCTCTGTCTTTAAGATAATCTATATTATAGTCTCCTATCAGAATAAACGCATTTGTTGCAATGGAATCTATGGCATTTTGCACCTCTTCTATTTTGTAGTCAATAAATTCCTTCCCATACAACTTTTTCGGACAGTAACTTATATTTAAGAAACTCTTTGAGCCATCATTTCCAAGAGGAATGTCAATTTGCACCCACATGCTCTCAAAAATATTATGATTCATTTCTAAATTTGAACTTCTGATTGGCTTAAGCTTCTTGGGTATCAATAATAATAAACCTCCTCCACGTGAGCCTCTATCCTTATTAAAAATACAAAAAGTTGATTGACTTGGATTCATAATTTCAAGTGGATAGTCATTCAGCCAAGTTTCTGTTATACAATATATGCTATTTTCGTCAAGTTGGTTGAAGAGTTCAACGAATTGATGTCTGTGTGCTGAAAGGCTTCGTGCATTAAGGTATACAAATTTAAGTCTACACCTATAGGGCATTATTGTGCTTCTGATATCGCGGTATTCAAATATATTTGGTCCTGGATTTGTTTTTATATCACCTGACATGAGAAGCTTAAACTTTACTAATAATTTTGAGGTAAAATTGCAGAACAGCTTGAGAAATTTACAATAATCAAAATTATCTACTCTAAATTTACTTAGTGAATGCTGCTTAACTTCCTTTACTTCAATGTAGATGAACTGCATATTTTTAAGGCATGCACAGATTAAGATAAATAAATAAAAGTAAATGTACCTTTTTATATCTTTTTGGTTCCATTATTTTAATTTATAAGGTATAGCAGCCTTTCAACAATATGCTTTAATTCATCCTGTTTTGTTTGCTCCTCTTGAAAACTTAGTGCTGTCTTTGTGGCATCTCTATATGTTACACCAGGTTATACCAATGCTGACTTATATGGTATGTGATGATAAGACACCCTGTTCTTCATTTGTGATGGTTTTATAGTTGTTTCATAATGTTTAAAGAACAGTCTAATTTCTTTTACTATAAGGGAAAGACCCCACTTTGATAGATGAAGTCCATCATGGGCAATGAGTTTACAATTAATTTCATTACTGTTCTCTCCCAAAAGAAATCTATCAAATACCTTAATGATGTCAATAGACTGGTTTCTTTGGGCAATTTCATTTAGAACGTGATTGAAATGGAAAATATATTTATTTTTCTGCATTGCTGAATTTGTTGATAATAAAGTTCATTATATCACCAGGCTCATTTAGTGTGTACATATAATCCCATGGAATGTTTCATAAACCCTGTACAAAACTTTTCTTGTTAAAATTTTTGAAGCATCTTGATCTTATCATTTTCTTGAGAGTTTGTGGTGTGTGTTACACCAGTGTTGATTAGAATTGTGTTTATAGTGGTTCCTTTATAAGATAATAAAAAGGCAAGCAGAGATTTAGGGTTGGAGTTTGGATTAGGAAAGTGTGCAGCAGTGACAATGATTAGAGGCAAGTGTGTGGATGGGGAGGGTTTGAGGACAACCAGTGGGGATAAGATTGTAGAAGTCAAAGAGGGGTACAGGTACTAAGGTGTGATAGAGAAAGATAGAACAGATCATGAGGAAATGAAGATGAGGCTAAGGAAAGAATACAAGAGGAGAATAAGGAAGGTACTACAGAAGTCAGCATTGAATGGGCAGAACAGCATAAAGGCAATTAATACGTGGGTGATACCAGTGTTGAGATATTCGGCAGGAATAGTTAGGTGGAACAAGAATGAACTGAGGGAATTAGACAGGGAGACAAGGAAGATACTAGCAGCAGAGAGAGCATTCAACCTGAATGGAGATGTAGATAGGCTGTACATGGCAAGGCATAAGGGAGGGAAAGGGCTGCTAAGTGTGGAGGTGACTGTAGAAGCAGAAGCACTAGGGCTAAAGGAATATGTAGAAGAGCAACCTAAAAGGTCCCTACTAGAGGTCACTAAGGATTTAAAGAAGATAAGAACTGAAAGTGAAGGAAAGAAGATATACCAGAGTAGGATGGAATCAGAGAGACAAACAAGGTATAGGCAGAAGGCAATGCATGGAGAATACTGGAGGAACACAGAAAAGTGTGATAGAGAAGAGAGCAACAAGTGGTTAAAGAAGGCAGGACTAAAAAGAGAAACAGAAGCACTGATAATTGCAGCACAGGAGCAATCAATAAGAACAAACTGGGTGAAGAACCATATAGACAGAAGAGTAGAAGTAAGTGATAAGTGTAGGCTATGTAAGAAAGTAGATCATCTGATAGCAGGGTGTGAGAAGTTGGCTCTGAATGAGTATAAGTTCAGGCATGACAAGGTGGGAAGAATGGTATACTGGAGTTTGAGCAGGCAGCATGGGTTAGAAGCAGGAGACAAGTGGTATGAGCACAAGCCACAGGGCGTCATAGAAAATGAGAAGTTTAAGATACTGTGGGATTTCAACATACAGATGAGCAAAGTGATAAAATCACGGAGGCCAGACATAGTAGTGGTAGACAATGAGAAAATATTAGGAACAGTGATAGACAAAGCAGTACCAAAGGACAGAAATGTAGAAAGCAAAGAGAAAGAGAAGATAGGCAAGTACAGAGAGTTAGCAGAGGAAATAGAAAGGCTGTGGAAATTAAAGCTAGTTGAAGTAGTCCTAGTAGTTGTAGGAGCACTAGGAGCAGTGAGTAAGAAGCATAAGAGATACTTGGAGGAGTTGGGAGTACCAAAGTGGGGAGGAGCAGTAGCACAGAAGGCAGCATTGTTAGGAAAAGCTAGGGTCCTGAGGAAAGCTCTCAACTCCCTGGGAACTGGTGAGTTCCCTGAGCTGAGAGGAATACCAGCATGAAGCTGTGAGATGCAATAATAATAATAATAATAATAATAATATAACTTTATTTATCAATTCCATATTCCCATACTGCATACACCAACAAATCTGCAAAAATATACAATATACATATATACATATTTACAAAAATGGTAGCACATGCAACAAAAAAACACAGACAATAAACAAGCTAAAAATTTACAAATAAAATAACACATACTAAACTGTTTAAAAAGAAATTAAAAAGCATTATTCAAACTGTTCTGCCAGGTGTTTAGTTTCTTTGAACTGCCTATTATTTTTTGAAGTGCAAGTAAATTTTGTTTAAGTTTTCTTTTAAATACATTTAATGATTTAGAATCTCTGATCTCTTGTGGTAGACTATTCCAATTTCTGCTTGCAGCTGTTGTAAACAATCTATTCCAATGTGAGCTTTTTATTTTACTGGCAATTATACATTTACTTGTATGATTATTTAGCATGAGGTAATTATCAAGGAAATTTAAAGAACCTATCAATTAATTACTGTACTTATACATGGTAACAAGGCTAGCATATTGAATGTAAAGCTTTGGCACAAGCATTTGAATCTCTTGTAGCTTCCCACCCGTCATTTGTTTATTGATATTGTATAGTGTTGTCAAGGAACAAGTAGCTACCTTGTTTAACCTCTCATGCTGTTCTATACTTAAACCCTGTAACAAATTAAAAGCATAAACTAAGTGGCTACTCACAAAAGCCTGTAATATTTGCTTGTTTGTGGTAATGTGCCTTATTTGTTTTTAGGTATTGTATGCCTCTGGACATTTTCCTGATCTTACTGGATACAAAGTTTTCAAATGTAAATTTTGTGTCAATCTCAACACCCAAATATCACACACTGTCTGTTTGTTCTATTGGCTCACTGGATTCATCTATGTTTAATTTAATATTCCTACATAGTTGTTGCTCTTCATGTGGTGTAAAGATTGTGAATTGGGTCTTGCTTGCATTTATTCTCAGTTGGTTACTTTTGAAATATACTATGATGTTATTAATATTATTTTGAAGTGTTCTTGATGCAGTAATTGGACTTGAATCCCGTTTCTCCTGTGAAATAAGACAAGTGTCATCTGCATATTGGAGTACCTCACAGTTTATGAAATTTTGTATGTCGTTACGTACAAAACAAAGAGAATAGGGCCTAACACAGAGCCTTGAGGGATTCCTCGCTGTGGTGTAAAATATTTTGAATAAATATTATCAATTGTAACTCTTTGTTTTCTGTTTTCTATGAATGATGTTAGTAACTTTATGCTGTCAGGGGAAAATCAATACATTTGGAGTTTTTTATACAGTAGTCTATCAAAGGCCTTGCTTAGGTTGAGAAGAGCAACTGCACTGCTGATATTATTGTTTAAACTGGACCTTATACTTTCAGTAATATATAAGAGTGCATCAGTGGTACCTGTCTCTTATACACATACCAAACTGTTTATCACTAACAATTTTATATTCATTAATGTATGAAATAATTTGGTTACATAAAAGCCTTTTATAGATTTTAGAGAACACATGATTTATTGCTACTGGACGGTAGATTAGTAATAATCTAAGTGAATAAGATCTTGTTGGGCTATCCTTATTTACTACATCTGCATCTACGTTATCACAGAAGTTGTTAATTAATTGCTGCTCGCTGTCTTTAACATAATCTATATTATAGTCTCTTATTAGAATAAACGCATTTGTTGCAATGGAATCTATGGCATTTTGCACCTCTTCTATTTTGTAGTCAATAAATTCCTTCCCATACAACTTTTTCGGACAGTAACTTATATTTAAGAAACTCTTTGAGCCATCATTTCCAAGAGGAATGTCAATTTGCACCCACATGCTCTCAAAAATATTATGATTCATTTCTAAATTTGAACTTCTGATTGGCTTAAGCTTCTTGGGTATCAATAATAATAAACCTCCTCCACGTGAGCCTCTATCCTTATTAAAAATACAAAAAGTTGATTGACTTGGATTCATAATTTCAAGTGGATAGTCATTCAGCCAAGTTTCTGTTATACAATATATGCTATTTTCGTCAAGTTGGTTGAAGAGTTCAACGAATTGATGTCTGTTTGCTGAAAGGCTTCGTGCATTAAGGTATACAAATTTAAGTCTACACCTATAGGTCATTATTGTGCTTCTGATATCGCGGTATTCAAATATAGTTGGTCCTGGATTTGTTTTTATATCACCTGACATGAGAAGCTTAAACTTTCCTAATAATTTTGAGGTAAATTTGCAGAACAGCTTGAGAAATTTACAATAATCAAAATTATCTACTCTAAATTTACTTAGTGAATGTTGCTCAACTTCCTTTACTTCAATGTAGATGAGCTGCATATTTTTAAGGCATGCACAGATTAAGATAAATAAGTAAAAGTAGATGTACCTTTTATATCTTTTTTGTTCCATTATATTAATTTATAAGGTTTAGCAGTCTTTCAACAATGTGCTTTAATTCATCCCGTCTTGTTTGCTCCTCTTGAAAACTTAGTGCTGTCTTTGTGGCATCTCTATGTTACACCAGGTTTTACCAATGCTGACTTATATGGTATGCGATGATAAGACAGCCTTTTCTTCATTTGTGATGGTTTTATAGTTGTTTCATAATGTTTAAAGAACAGTTTAATTTCTTTTACTATAAGGGAAAGACCCCACTTTGATAGATGAAGTCCATCATGGGCAATGAGTTTACAATTAATTTCATTACTGTTCTCTCCCAAAAGAAATCTATCAAATATCTTAATGATGTCAATAGACTGGTTTCTTTGGGCAATTTCATTTAGAACGTGATTGAAGTGGAAAATATATTTATTTTTCTCTTTTACTATAAGGGAAAGACCCCACTTTGATAGATGAAGTGATAAAGATATCTAATGCCTGCAGTCATTTTTTGAATCTTATTCAGTAGAAATTTTTCAAATTTTAATTCATTATCTAACTCCACACCTAAATCACTTTGAAGTTATCAGAATAGTTTTTTAATTTGAGTTCAATTTCTGTTTCACTTAGGATAGGATCTGGATTTGTTTCTATGTCACCGGAAAGGATTAATTTTAACAGAAAAAATACCTAATAAATTATTTATAAATCAATGTACTGAATTTGGTAGCACACATGTAGTAATTGAGATTTGAGTGCTTTCTGTGTTGTGTTTGGATGTGAGCATGTATATAATATATAGTTACATTTTGAAAAGCAAAATATATAACTAAATAATAAATAAAAAAATTACCAGTTTGATTTATTTAGGCAATTTGAGGATAGAGGGATGCAGTCAGAAGAAGACATCGACGCATTGAGGAGCTTGTGATTTTTGCATAAAAGATATAAGAAGCACAGAATGATGCGAGAGTTATTTGGGGTGGACTGAGATGATTCTTTAAGATATGAGTCATTTTGTAACATCCTCCACCTGGCCTATTTGCGCCGTGTATTATTCCTGATAACTAGCACTCGGTAAATTTCGGGTGAGGAGTTACCAAGTTGTTGAACCGTCAGACTTTTCTCTCTTATTAACTAGTTATGTTAATTAAATAATTGAGCATTAACTATCACTGTTTAGGTGACGGAGCCGCATGACGTTTCCTCTTCAGTTCTTCCCTGGGCTACTGCCCGAAGCCGATCTCCACAAGGCAGTTCCTCTCCTTCATGAGCGATGACTGAATCCACGACACCACCTCAGCTCAACTGAGACTAATTATGTGTACCTTACCCTAACTCAGTGCATGCACTCAAGTTAACTTGTAACTGACTTAAACTCAATTTTGTAAAGTGTTTGTAGTTTTGATTAAGTAAAGCAACCGAGCATTGACACTAACTGCATTTACATAGTATTAAAATAGCCATTACCGTAAAACTATCGGCTTAGAAATTTAAATAATAAGATTGCAGTTTCCTATTCCTACATTTAATAATACTACATGTAAGGTCATTTATCAGGTCGATTATAGTCGAGTCTCCTACTATTAAGAAATATATATATATATATATTCCTAAGTGCCAACTATCCAGTCGTTTCGCAAATTATTTCATACATGTATGAATTGATAGTCAGACTAGGCAAGAATCGAAAAACTCCTAAGTAACATATATGCTGTTTAGGGCTAAGGGAATGCTGTTGACAGTTCTTCGTGACAATAAGAATTTTTTTGAAGATGGATGACATTGAAGTTTCTTGAAGACATGCACGATAGAACTTTGTTGAATTCAGCAATGATGTGATTTCGTTGTAATAGTGAATGTTAGCAGACAGGAGTGATTTCCAAGAAGTAGATAAAGTGAGGTGAGAATTTGAGACGAATCATTTCAACTAGATAATTGATATTGGATTTGAAGTTTTGAACATCTTTGGAATGTATGGCATCAATTAGACCAGTATTGAGGATAACAGAATTGGCGTGAACCTTCGGATATTGTGAGATCTTTTCAGCAAGAAGCTTAGAGTTGTGATCAGGATGAGAATGGATTGAAGTGGTCTGATTATGTAAAAGATCATGTGAGCTGACATATTTTAGAATCCTACTTCCAATGATTAGTGATGATGTGCCAGGTTTGATAGATTTCACTTGTAGAATTTGGTACTTCATTGGATTTCTTGCTACGAGATTTGGGCCGATTATTGAAAGAGACATAGCAATGTTTAGAAGGAGAATCAAGCGTTTGCATAGAAAATGATGCATTGATAGAATTTGCCGATTTTGTAGGGGAAGACTGTGTTGAATTATTTGAGACAGATTTCATTGAGCTTTCAAAGAGAAGTAGAAGAGCTTCAGCTGTGTTTTCTGATTATCTTTGATTAAAGAATGCACCGCAGTGAGGTTAGGCGTGCCAGCAAATAGCTTATCACGTATTGCTTCAGCAAGAGAAAGTGAAACCCGACCATCTTCGACCAGAACAGACATAATAATATAACAGTAACAAAAATAAGAATAACAGCAAAACAAAAAGACTTATTCATATCCATATCATTTAAGCCTTTGAAATAATTTCCATTTGCCTCAAGGCATCTTCTGTAACTGTCACACAAAGACGTAATGCCTTTTTAAAAAAAGTCGGAATGTTTCCTTCCAAACCAAAGGCGTATTGTATCATTCATTGTTACCCTGAATTGCACTTTTTACCTTTTAATGAGGCTTTAAGTTAACTAAATAGATAGTAGTCGCTTGGTGAAAAATCGGGAGAATAAGCTTGGTGAGGAAGAATTGTAAAATTTAGTTGAAGCAATTACTGTTTAGTCAGGGCAGCTGTATATGCTGAACATGCAAAAAGTCAAAATTATTAAGTCCTGATGATGCTGTTCGTGGTATTTTCCCTCAAGGCATCTGTCAATCTGTCAATATATTCACAACAATATTCAGCATTTATATTTATATTTCTTAGAAGAGTTTCATAGTGGATAACAACTTTGTATCCCAAAATACAATTGCCAGGTGCATTAGTTGGGTCATCCTTTTTGTTTTTAATATTTGAACTGGAGCATCACCAGATCCACGCCATGCTCGATGATGTGATCCTGGCTGGCATCGTTCATTATCACAATATATCTAAAACTCATTCTCAGTAATCATTAGATTGATAAAATCTACAAGATGAAAATTTCTTATCCATGGAAAACAATGTCGAGATATTGTTGCTCTACTGATATTTAACTTTTCCGCCATATCTCTAGTAGTAGCATTAGGCTTATATGACAATGCTTCTTTAATTTCTTCATCCAAGAGTTCATTTGAAGGTTGTCCAGTCTTGGTTTATCTTCAACACTAAATTCAACATTTTTAAAATTATTGACCCAAATTTGACATGTTCAAGGTGTAACAATATTGTATGATATTGAACATCTTTGCTATTGCTGGGGGATTGATTTTACGTTTCCAATTATAATAAATGCTCTTTCAAATATCTACATTAGAGAAATCCATTGAATAACACATTGATTGAATATTAAGTGAGTATTACTTACATACACACGTGAAGGTGAATATGGATGATATCATATCACTCTATGCGCATGAGAAAAACAACTGTATTTAATTCATTAATAGTAAAACTATAGTAGTTTTACGATCGTAATAGACTTATTAAGCAAGCATATATATACATATATATATATATATTTATTTATATATAGTCAAACAAACCAATTCTGCTGTTCAAGATAAATAAAAGAATATTCAACCTTTGAAACATTCAAAGCATTCACACTCCTATAGGACAATGTTTAAACATTTTTGTAATAAATTAAGCTTATATGTGTGTTCAAAATATAAATTTACAAATTAATTTTATTTGAAAATATATTGAAATGAAAATCTCTTTTTTGACAACAAATTTGATCAAAACATAATAATTTAAGACTTAAGGGATGACGATGACTTTTTGTAATTAATGTACCCAGACAGTTTTGAAGGAAACCTTTCAGGATGTCGACAAAGCCTTTCCTCAGTGCAAAGCAAAATTTATTCTACAGAAAATTTATATACTTCTTGGAAGAATGGAATATAAATTATTCAATTAAAAAGTAAATATAATTTTAACAACTATTAAAAATGATATGTGAGCCATATCATAATTGGGCAGGTGTAAATATAGAACTGTTTTTAGTGACTACTTCCACCCAATATTTATATTTATAGTCATGAAATAATACTAATTTTATAGGCAACTTTAAATTAGTTTTCATAGCTCAAATATATAAGTGAATGAATTTTTATATCTTATTATCACAATAAGTTTATTTCAAAATATTTTTGTAGTAGATCAAACAATTCATGACTAATCATGGTCAATAAAGTAAATCATTTGATATTAACCATGTTCAAATGAGAATTAATTTCTGCATATTTTATTAATATTTTAAAAATGGCTCTTTGAGAGCTATTTTTAATCAAGTGCTGCATGAATTGTCCAATTATTTGGACCGCACAATGAATATTTCAACAAAAATAATTTTATATTTCACCCAAACTTACTCAAGACATAGAAAATGCTTGGCGGCAGCTGATTGATTTGGTTGCCCCCTGTTCTACTTTGGAATGAAGACAATCCAAATGAATGTGACAGATACCACCAAATAATAATTTTGTTAATAGGTTATCATTCTGTTGTGAGTTGGTGTTTAATCCTTTGAATAAACACAAATACATTGTGAAGCACAATAGTTATTTTATTGTCACTAGAAACGAATTCATCTGCACCAAGCCTTTTTGCTTCAGCATCAAACCTCACCTGAATAATACTTGTTTAATGTGATGTCCGCAGAAGAAGAGATGTTATTAAAATAAAATCTTCCTCTTCTCGAATTATGTTCCCCTTTTGTTTTAATGCAAACATCTGTTTTAGATAATAACCTATTCGAAAAGAACAGAAAATTATATTGAGACGAGACTGAGATTTTTTTAAGCCTCATCGATACTGATACCGAGACATGAGCCTTAATTTTTTGAGACTGAGACCAAAATATTAAAGTCAAGAATTCTCCCACCTATGGTGTAAAATTGGGAAATTGTGAATAAAAATTCACAAAATAATATAGGAATAATAAACTGAAGTAAAATTTGGGTATTTTGTGCTTCCATAAAGGTATTTGTCAGCCTTAGAACATATCTAGCTAGCCTGTTTTACTCGACCTTCCCCTAGGTGATATTAAATGTAGGTAGAAATTATATTTTAGTTACCAATTCACCAAAATGAAATACACTAGGCAATATATTTATAATAAAATTCCCCAAAATATCATTTTCATTGTCAGTGGTCTTCACATCTGAAGTCAGGTTATCCTGAGATGACTGATAATGCACAAACACAATTTTGACAATCAAATAGGTTTCAGTCGTTTGTAGGGTTCCATGAAGCTTAGCATACATATGTGAAAATTGAATCTTGAAGTCTAAAACAAGTGTACATCACGATGATATTTTCTATTCTGAATCCCCTTTCCCATTCAAAAGTATTGTGCAGAATTACTTTGGTGTAGTTGAGGTATTTACTGGGACGAAAAATACCTTTATATTTGTTTGTAAGGTCTACCAGTAAGCACCGGCCTAGATGCAACACCGTTCTTNATAACATATTCGAAAAGAACAGAAAATTATATAATATTGTAAATTTAATAGTCATTAAGCCATTATAATATTTTGATAAGTGGAAATAACATATATTGATAGAATAAACAGATTGACCCTATCACTAGCTGATACATACATTATAATTTATATTTATGACAAAAAAGTGTGAGAATGAATGTAATGGAACACGAAAACTGTTCTCAAACATTAGCCAATTGCTGTATTTTGCAGCATGCTTGTGTGACATATATGATTAAAAGTGCTCTCTACTAAAAACTTCTGTTTTGCAAGGAAATTGTGAAAGAGGAATGTACAACTCAACACTGGAGCAATTCAAAGCTATTAAGGTCAATATGTGGTATTTGGCCAATGTTTGGGTGCATTTGGTCAATAAACTCACTTTGTGATAAAATGTCATAATTAATTAATTGTTGTAATGAACATTAATAAATGCAGTTAATTTCAATTGTTAGCAATAGAAATTTAAGACTGCTTCACTTGAGAGGAGAGTGAATCAATCTTCAATTGGAGCTATGTGAAATAGATCAATGCAAAAATTTAATTTGTAGCGTTTGCAACAGGAGGAAATGTTGAAACTGGAATCCCATACAAAAAAATATTTTAAATGTTCAATTGTAATAACTCTAATGCAACTGCAAATTAAATATAGGAAACTTTGTTTTTTATACTTTAATTTGTATTAGTTTTTACTTTTGCACACTTATTCCGACAATGCCAATATTACAGGCATTCAATTTTATTGGATTTTTAGACATTCTAGTGTTAAGTATATTTGTATTCTTCTCTTATCTGATTGGATCGTTAACTATTAATATCTTGAAAGCTAATAAATGCAGATTTCATTATATTGAAGGCAATTTTTACAAATATTAAAAGAAAGAAATAGTTTGACTATTGTAAAATGCATAAGTCGTTGTCGGGATTAGTTACATTGAAGTTTGATAAGAGGATGTGCTGGAATGTTCTTCACTCGCGCTTCCAAAATTTATTTTGATAGCTAAATAGAAAATTTTGAGCAAGCAATTGATAAATGGTGAAAACTAAGCCGTAAAATTCATTTTTAGGATATATTTTTTGAATATTTCGAAAACTTTTGGTCACTCACTTGATCACGGCTGAGATGTTCCCGACTTTCAGCAAATCCTGAGTACGCCCGTGGTTATCCAATACACAACGTTTTAAATCAAATAATACTTAATAGACGAAGTGTTTTTGCGGCCTCAAGTTAAGTTATTCACTGGGACGTGATTTCTATAGTTATTAACTATAAATATTTGTTTAATATATTTAGATTATTGCATTAGCAAATGCTTAATTCCAATTTAAGCAGTGGTAATAACACTTCAACTACTTTGTAGTCTTGAAGAATTCCATTTAAATTTAATAGCTCATAGCAACTTGAAAAATGATTGTCACTTTTCAAGGCATCATCTGGTTTATTTACGCTTGAAAATCTTGAGAATCACGGTGAAAAACACCTTTCTAAAACTAGCAGTATTTGGATAAAAAGTCACATGTGTAAACCATCGGATTTTCTGAAATAGGATTTGAAGAATTCAGTATCAACAATCACAAAGATATTTTCGTTTATTAGCAGTTTTTTAATAATTTACGCATCTGTTCAAACTAATTATCTAAGCAGGTGTATGTTTATTTTCAAACTAGAAAATTACTTCTTAAGGTTAAAGAAACTTATCATGGTATGCAAAGTAAAAATTTGCATATTCAATCTTAGAAATATCACAGCACTCGCACTCCTATAGAAAAATGATTGATCATTGTTGAAATAAATTAAGCCTATATACATTTTAAAAATAAAAATTTACAAATTAATTTTATTTGAAAATATATTGAAATGAAAATCACTGTTATGACAACAAATTCAATCAAAGCACAATAATTCAAGACTTAGGTGGAGGCTGACGACTTTTCGTAATTTATGTACCCAGACAGTTTTGAAGGACAATGTTCAGCAATGTTGTCAAAGGCCTTCCTCAGTTCAAAGCGAGATAAACATTGAAGTAAACTGCATTTAGCAGATTTTGAAATTTCTTTTTCATCATATTCAGAATCTTCATAAATAATGAAATATGACTGTTGACACATTGAAGAAATTCTGGAATGAACAAGGTCTGTTCCATCATAATACCAGTGCCTACTAGCAGTAATCCAAACTGTAATTGGGGGAAAACATGTAGACAAATTTCTCATTATGATATTATTAATAATGTTGAAATCCTCATCATAATCACGCCAATAATTTTTCCAACTCAAATTTAGCAAATTAGTTGAGAATGAATGAATATCACGGTATTCAGCTTGTTTTTTATTATCTTCATTTAAGCATATAAGTGATAATTTATCCTTCTTATTCTGCAATTTTCTTGAATTTATAAAGGCTTGGATAGCATCACTGGCTTCTTTAATTTTGATTTCAGTCCAGTCCCGATGATAATAATAACCACCAATTACTAGAACAAAATGATGAAAATTTCCATGAATCTCCTAAATATATCGTCAATAATATATATATATATATATATATATATATATATATTAATAATAAAAATATTTATAAACATATACACATAACTTACTTAATATTTTATAAAATAATTCTTAATACATTTAAAATATAATAACTAACTTGAAAATAATAATAGGTAAAACTACATTTCAAAAAATTTTAAAAATATCCTATTCATTTGAATAACTATATTTACCTATCTAGGCAAATGATTCAGGAAGTTTCTTAGTCCTAATCTGCCTTGCGACACACTAATTTCCTTATTGTCAGCCTTTTAGTCAAAGACTCCCACAAATGTGAAAACCACTGGAAATTGAAAGAACTATATGTTTGTTTCCTCACATGTAATAGTGAGCCTTCATTCAAGCATTATGTTTTTGTTGGAGGTCCATGAAATTATATATTATTTTTCAATAAAACAGATATTTTAAGAACTTAAACTTCTTTTTGCAGATCTTGTGAAATATCAAAAGTTGTAAATTGAAATAATTGATTAAGATGATGATTTCATAAAACCTATAATTGTTAGGTCTTGATGGCTATTTTAACAGTAATTCTGCTATTACATATCTACTTTTACAAATACAAATCATAATATAATGTTTCTTGATTTCCTAAAATAACTTTCTAATGATATAGAAACAATTCTTTAGATAATTTGCTAATTTTACAAAATTGAATGATTAATTTTTAATAAATTATAAAGGGAACTAAAACTAATACAATGAAATTTAACTTCAACAAAACTTTCTACTCAACACAAAAAATAGATATTAAAAATATTTACATTAATACTTCAAAACACATTAAAGCCTTTTGAATTAATATAACTTATAAATTAATCAAATTTCTCAAAGAGTTCAAAAATTGAATGTGTCATTATTAGAATTAAGAAGAAATTTACTTTCAAGTTTACCATCGTCTGCTAAATTTTTGAATTATTTACTTCAATTCTAATACTAAGTTTTTTCAATTCTNCTACAAGCTCCTACCAATTTCATGTTTTCATCAATTAAGGGATGTTTATTAATTAATTGATATAACCCATTGTATATGTGGTTTAGTCAATATTTTATACTATTAGTAGTAGTAGTGACGGTTATTATTTTAAAAACAATGTATACAAATAACACAAATGAAAAAGAAACCAAAAGTGTAGTAAAATAAAAAAGCAAAATATAGGCGCTAAAATGTATGATGTCTGGATGATAAATGTGAGAAATGAATGGAAGTAAAAATCTCCATATATAAGTTATTAGTATGAGGCATTTGTTTGAATCTTCTCATCAACTGCTGTATTTCATTTTTTACATCATTTTAGTCTCTTGACACTTTTTAATACTTCATAAATCTCCTGTGAACTTGTTTCTGGGGACATATGATTTGTTTGCATTTCCATCAGTGTGTGGTGTTGATCTCAATGCCACTGGAGTTACTTCTACTCTGGGTTGGTTGTTTTGCACACTTCCTCTTTTAGGTCTATTTGTCATTGATTATTACATCATTATGAGTAGTGGTTTTTCCCTTATGGGTCCAATTCTTCCTTCTCACTGCTATGCATCTCCTTTAGGAATGTTGACTAGTTGACCTTTCCTGTCTCTTAATTTTTTGATAAGTTCAATTGCTCAGTGTACACATTAATTCCTCTCTTTGATTAGAAATGTTGGTAGCAAAGGTATTTGAATTTCTGGATTTTTTGCTGATTCTCCTCAATGTTATTAGGTTCTTTGCAACCTGTCACAGTCACCATGTGGCATCTCCTGCCAGGCACAACATCCAGTTGTCAATGTCTTTTAACTTGGTTCTCTATTACATAGACAAGCAGAGATTCACTTGCACTGAAACTGTTTTGTAGACTAGTAATATTTCTCCATCAAATTTTATTAACAGAATTATTAACAATCACTATTTAGGTAAAGTCTCTTCACAGTTATCTTGTTCAGTGGGCATCTGCCTTAAGCTGTTCTCTTAGTCAGCAACAGATCCAGTAATCGACTTCTGTTGGCATATCTCCAAAACTTAGAATTAAGAAGAAATTTACTTTCAAGTTTACCATCGTCTGCTAAATTTTTGAATTATTTACTTCAATTCTAATACTAAGTTTTTTCAATTCTTCTCCTGTTTGGCTTACAAACTCCACAGATATATATTAATTTGAAAGATTTCAAAAAATGCTTATAATGGATCTAGCATGTAAAAATGCTTAAATTTACTACAAGCTCCTGCCATTTTCATCAATTAAGGGATGTTTTATATTTGTATTGTGCACCCTTCAAATTTTCTTAAAGAATT
>CABFPE010000546.1:219860-230425 GCA_900660155.1 Hofstenia miamia | reverse complement strand
CAATATGATACTTACATTAGCCCTCGTAGGAAAACTCACATTTTGTTTGCAGTGGAAGGTTATCAATGTCATTACATTGTATTTAATTCATAGTCGACCTAATGACCTAATTTCTAGTTTTATGCTGAACGCATTGATTGTTCACATGTACAATACCCAGATAACAATTTTGGTTGTTTTTACGTTGTTTATAGTTGTTTCATACTTTTGGTTGTTGCAGCAACCACTAACATCATAATAACAACTTTTGTAAAAAATAATCAGCAAGCAGATGCTTGCAAATTTAACTCACTTTGTTATTTTATTACTAGATCCTTTTATATAAAAAAGGATTTCGCAAAACCTTTTTTGAAATTTTTAATTTGTGAAAAATTATAATATACCAGATAAGCTAATTTTCAAAATAATTTATTCATGAATATTTGGACACCTTGATATTGACTGTTAAATATCATAATTTACAATTGAGCTGAGGAGATTTTTCACGACTTAAAAAAGTACTATTTCAAAATTGTGCTTAATTTTAGATTTCTAAATTTTTTTTAAATTTGGCAGATTTTTATGCTCATTGTTATCATTTATATACAAGACATTAATTGAAATTTTTAGCAAATGTTTGTATTGAATATGATTGACAGTATCTCAAAGATAGTGGTCTGCCCTTTGTTGGGTTTGTGTTTGTTTAAACAGCAATGTTTGAACTGCTTAGCAATATAAAATTTTATTTTACATACAAAGTAATGCTAAAACAAGCATGTGACAACATAAAACAACGTTGTTACTACCTCAAAATATTGCTGTTTCATGCATAAAAAACAACCAAAAGCAACCAAGTGTGACGTTGTTGAAGCAACGTTGTTTTGACCAATGAAATGGTACCATATCGACGTTAAAACAACGTTGTTTTTGATACATAAAACAACCTAATGACCTAATTCCTAGTTTTATGCTGACCGCATTGATTGTTCACATGTACGATAGGTTGTTAGCATGTAAATATTTATATGTAGGGTTATTACATGTAAGGCACAATAACAAGCTAATGCATTCAGGTTGCGAGTTTCCTTTACATTACAACATCATTAATAACAAGAGCAATCAATGTATTAAATTAGTAGGTTATCCACACACTGTCACTATTACATCATCACACATTATTTCATGCACTGAGTCATTGGTGTGGCAATTGGTGTTTCTTTCAATGTTAAAGTGTTCGTTGGAATTAATAGTTACATCATAGTTCTTCAACACCTCTTTGCGCTTGGCTTCTGGTCGGGTGTTTGACCCTGTACTTTGTACCAGCCATCTCTTGTCTTGAACCTAAATTACTGTTGTTACTTCTAGTGTCAATTATAGTTGTTGCTTAGATATTAGTCTAATTGTTAAGTCACCACAAGTAAAAATGAAAGAATAGAGATGGAATTCGGAATCTGTCACCTACCTTACTAGGAAAAGATAGGAAGTAGTCAAAGCAGCTCCTAAATTACATTCAGACTTGTTAAGTTGGAAGGTTGTCAAGATTCTAAACAATGACCAGAGGCAAGTGCATAGATGGAGATGGTTTGAGGACGAGTAGTGGGGTAAGATTGAAGAAGTCAAAGAGGGTTACAAGTACTTAGGTGTGATAGAGAAAAATAGAACAGATCATGAGGAAATGAAGATGAGGCTAAGAACAGAATACAAGAGGAGAATAAGGAAAGTACTACAGAAGTCAGCATTGAGTCAGTATTGAGATACTCAGCAGGAATAGTTAGGTGGAACAAGAATGAACTTAGGGAGTTAGACAGGGAGGCAAGGAAGATACTAGCAGCAGAGAGAGCATTCAACTTAAATGGAGATGTAGATAGGCAAGGCATAAGGGAGGGAAAGAACTACTAAGTGTAGAGGAAACTGTAGAAGAAGAAGCATTAGGCTAAAGGAATATGTAGAAAAGCAACCTAAGGGGTCACTACTGGAGATCACTAAGGAATTAAGGAAGATAAGAGCTGACAGCGAAGGAAAGAAGGTATACCAGAGTAAGATGGAATCAGAGAGACAAACAAGGTATAGAAGTCAATGCATGGAGAATACTGGAGGAACACAGAAAAGAAAAGTGTGACAGAGAAGAGAGCAGGACTGAAGATAGAAACAGTAGCATTGATAATGGAGCAAGCAATAAGAACAAACTGGGTGAAGAAACATATAGACAGAAGAGTGGAAGTAAGTGATAAGTGTAGGCTATGTAAGAAAGAGTGTGAGACAGTAGATTATCTGATAGCAGGATGTGAGAAGTTGGCGCAGAATGAGTATAAGTTCAGGCATGACAAGGTNTGCACTGAGTCATTGGTGCGGCGATTGGTGTTTCTTTCGATGTTAAAGTGTTCGTTGGAATTAATAGTTACATCATAGTTCTTCAATTCCTCTTTGTGCATTGCTTCCGGTCGGGTGTTTGACCCTGTACTTTGTACCAGCCATCTCTTGTCTTGAACCTAAATTACTGTTGTTACTATGAGCGTAAAGTATAGTTGTTGCTTAGATATTAGTCTAATTGTTAAGTCACCACAAGTAAAAACAAAAGAATAGAGATGGAATTTGAATCTGTCACCTACCTTACTAAGAAAAGATAAGAAGTAGTCAAAGCCGCTCCTAAATTACATTTAGACTTGCTAGTTGGAAGGTTGTCAAGATTCTACACTACTTGAGAACTGGGCGGGAAACTCCCCAGACCTCAACGTCATAGAAAATTGCTGGCATCACATCAAAAACCGTTTGAGGATGTGCCAATGCACATCACGCGACCATCTGAAGGAGCAAATTAAAGTGGTATGGTGCACAGAGATTACTGATGATTATTGAAGAAAGCTGGTCGAGTCAATGTCAAATCGCATTGCTGCGTGTTTGTCCAATAATAATACAAAATATTAGTGAGTTTTTCTGAATTAAGTATTTCTTTCTACGCGGTGCTATCATTTTGTTTCTACATTGTGTAATTATATTGTTTCTACATTGCGTTTTTAGTGTAAAATACAAAAACTTCTAAATTTGAAAGTGTTCCAAACTTTTGGCCAGTACTGTATCTATATATATATACATACGATAAACCCGATCCGGTTTCAGGTAGGCCTGGGTTCGAATGCAAAGATTAGATTAATTATTTTAAAAATATTGACGTTATTCAAATCTTGATCCAAGACGTTAAGTAATATGAATGAATTGCTGTTTCCCCGTCAGAAAATGATTGATGGTAATGATCATTTGAGCATAGAAAGATTGACAACGTCAAATCAAATTCATGTTTCGGGTGGTTTCATTAACCCACTAAATTTTGGGTACTGTCATCTGTTATATATATATATATATAAATATAAAACAAATAAAATTTTAAAATTAAGAAATATTCACCATAGATTTTTCCAGATATTATGGCTGAAAAGTGCATAGAGATATTGAGCTAATCTGAAAGAATATTGACATAGGAGAATGCTTCATAATATTTACAGACAACTGATAATGAAGCAGTGAGCATTGAACGATTCATTGTTGACATAACAAAATACTCTGATGAGGTGATAAGAGTCAAAGCAAGATATATTTTCTAAACAGTTATAATTTTATAACCACAAGCTAAATTGACATGCACAGGGCGGATCTAGAAATTTCTAATGGATGGTACAAAGCTCTTAAACTCAACTTTTCCATAATATTTTTATTCTAAATTTGAGAAAGTTTTGAATCTTCATAAATTTCTTTACATGTTTTTTATATATATATATATATATATATATATATATATATATATATACAGTACTGGCTAAAAGTTTACGAAAACTTTCCAAATTTGAAATATTTTTGTATTTTACCCTAAAAATCGCAATTTAGAGACAATATAATAAGACAATGTAGAAATGATATGATAACACGTTTTAAAAAGTAAATAGCTAATTCAGAAAAACTTACTAATATTTTGTATGTCCGCCATTATAAGCCAAACACACAGCAATGCGATTTGACATTGACCCGACCAGCTTTCTAAAATAATCATCAGTAATCTCTTTGCGCCATACCACTTTAATTTGCTCCTTCAGATGGTCGTGTGATGTGCATTGGCGCTTCCTCAGACGGTTTTTGATGTGATGCAAGCAATTTTCTATGACGTTGAGGACTTGGGGGCTTCCCGGCCAGTTCTCAAGTAGCCAAAAGTCTTGTGATGCAATCTACAGTTTCACAACTTTGGCGCTGTAGCAAGGAGCACCATCTTGTTGTAGTACAGATGTTTGCAAAGCTACATAACCATGGGAACTTTCTCCTGAATTATTTTGAGGTAGGCCTTAGCTGTGACTGCCTCGTTGTAAGGAACAAAATGCAGACCAGCACCCCAAAATCATCATAGAAGATGCTGAGAGGAATTTTATTGTTTGTAACATATGTTGAATCTTTGGGTCCTTGATTGTCAAGCATGTGGCCGGTATGATGTAAACTAGCAAATCTTGGATTCATCACTAAACATTCTTGATGCCACATCTCAGGGGTGTAGTGTTGGTATTGCCTGCAGAAGCGCAATCGGTCTCGAATGTTCTTTAACGACAATCGGGATTTGGCTGCTGGTTTGCATGATGGAAGCTCAAAGGTAGTATTCAATCAACGCCTAATGGTGCATGTTGATACATTCTTCACTACCACACCTAGATTTGCTTTGAATTCAGAAGATTAAGATAATGATTGATTGACGACGTAATCGTGAATGAGACGGTCAGTCTGAGAGGTTGTCACTTTTGGTCTTCCAGACAGCTTGCAAGGGGAAAAATTTTGCAGTTGCTGATAGCGAGTAACACTTCTGGATAACAAAGTTACTGACACGCCAATTCTAACAGCAATAGTGTGATAATTGTACCCTTCCTCGTACAAAATATAAATTTGAGCACGCTTTGTTGTTGAAATTTTACTACCAAGGATTTTATTTCAAACTATAATTATGATAGTTCTTTTTCAGTGAAAATGTATTGTGTGTAAATCTAAAGTTGTGTTAATTTGATTGGCTAAATGAATCTATTGTAAATTCTCAGAAGAAATTGGGAATTCCAGGAATTATACAAAGTTTCCAGGAAATAGCATAAAACACTCTTTAGACAGGTTACTGTTCCCAAACTTTTGGCCAGTACTGTATATACAATTGCAATCTGCCATTATGTGGTTGGCTCAAGCAAAATAATATTTCAAATCATATCGGCCTCTGACAGCCCACTCAATATTTGCATTATTTATTTTTCTATATGTTACATGTGTCAGTAATATTTTGACTTGCGCAAGTTCATGTTAATATGCATATGGGTTTTCCGATTATTCAATTAATTTGTATAATGTACGAATATTTATATTGAAGGGATTGTAGTTCAAAAATCTCTAAAAATAATTAGCTACTTTTTGGCTAGTAATAAAAATGAAAAAAATAGAAATTTTGAGTAGTTTAAAGAAGTCACTTGCAAAAAGCACGGTTACACTTGTGCGTTAAGGGGAAAGTTGAACACAAAATATATCGAAAATATATTCAGTTCCTTTCCTCTTTGCGCTTTTGATTTCAATTCTGTGGGTGTTTACAATATAAATCTGTTGAATTCGTCAAACGATTCAATCATGATGACCAAATGTAAACGCGATCATGCGCAATTGAAGTCTTCAAATGAAATCAGCATGAGGAATAGATGTAAACGTATTCATGAATTTGTTTGACGAAGAGAGTCACTGATCTGATCCATTAAAAAACCGGACCAAATTGTAACAACATTTGGAAATTGTTTAGAAAACTCTTAGGAATTGCCTACAAATAGTATAAAAATTACTTAGAAAACATTTAGTAATGGTTTAGAAAACGTCTAGAAGAAGTTTAGAAATTGTTTAGAAGATGTCTAGTAAACGTTTAGAAGGGTCTGGAAGATATTTAGAAGATGTCTACAAGACTTTTAGAAATGACATCTATGTCAGGTGTAGAAGACGTTTTTAATATGTTTAGAAATGGTTTAGAAGTCGTTTAGAAGATGTTTAGAAAACGTTTTAGAACATCATTTTGCGGTCACCAGATGGCATTCGGCAAAGTTTAGAAATAGTGTTTTATAAGACGTTTAGAAGGCGTACCTTCAGAATCTTACAAAGTGTTATGTCATTATAAGACGGGTATAAAAAGTTTTATTATTTATTGGAACAAACACCTTTATATATTACCTGGTAATTAATCTATTTATTAGTTGTGGACCTTTCAACATCTTATTTCTGCTGGGTACATTGATTGCATGCATGTATATATGTATTTATTATAAAACCACAAACATCACACTAAGCAATGCAATGTAGTCAATTAATCATTTTTCATCTCCACTGTGCAGGTGAGAGGCTGTTTGAATCAGCAACACTCCCAGAACCTATATAGATTAATGTTCATCACTTGTATGGCTTATATTAGCTTGTAATCCCCATTGAGNNATATATATATATATATACCTATTTTATTATTTTGCCATTTTCTACTAAACGTTATACATACATAAAGGTGTGATAACCAAAATTGACGGTTTAGGAGAAAAGGTTGAAATATGAAGCGAAATATATAGGATTTGAGATCATCATCCCTAAGAACCTAAAGAGTCTAAGCCAAACCCAAGCCCTGCCTAAATACAATAGAAACAGACCAAGCCTTGCTCACTCCTAAAAGAATTACAAAAATGCATGAGATTTAAAACTTTTAATATACATTTATTAATTAAATTTATATCATTAAATATTAGCATAGGATTTCGGTCAAATGCTTCCTTGGCCTGAACATAAATAAAAAAATTCGGCTCAAGCCCAACCCACTCGCAACTCTGACTCACGTCCATCATTGTATACGTGCATTCTATCAATTCTAAGATATCTAATAAGTCTATATGTAGATTAAGTAATCTTTAATATAACCTTAATTAGTAATCAAATACAAATAAACTAATATTTAATGAACTTTAAAGGTTTATATAAATTATCACAGATCAAATTACAAAGCAAAACTCACCATTGTGTATGGGTCAATAAAATAAAATGAAAAAATGGGTTTTAATTATTGGAAAGGAAGAAAGTGAATATGTTTAAAATAGTGCACAGCAAAAACGACTGTATAATCACATAATGAGCGTCACCACATTGACAGAAATGTAATTTAGGCATATAACCCAAGACAAAGAAGTTTGCAAAGAAAAATTTGGGTTGTTTGATGTTATTATCAATCAACGTGTCTCATAAAATATAATACTAAAATATAGGAACATATGAATGTCTTTGATTATATAATTGATTCAATCTTTCCAATTAATTTTGAAATAGTTTCAAAATGGAATTTGCTTCATAAGTATAAATCCAAAACAAACATATCATACATATAAAATTAGCATGCAATATTTACGATCCGCCATTCAGAAAGTATTCATGTCCAAAATGTCAATAGATATATCACATCCATAACTATTTACTAGCATATCCATATTAAGAGCAGCACAGAACAACAGTGGTTGTATATAAAGCATGATCGGGCAATCAACTAATACATAGAGTAGAAATGTAAACAAATGACTGAATAGAAAAGTAGCACATTTCACGGTAAATTGGCTTTATGAACGCAACAATAACACCAATAATAACTAAATGCGAAATAACGCTAAAATTATTATAGGTTTGATTAGTAATGCAAATGGAAATCTAAATGTTGCAGCATATGAGTAGTTCTCAGAAACATAGGAGAAGTATAGATTGAACTTGGTATGATAATTGACGAAAATAATTTGAACTTAGAGAATGAAGGTAAATTTGAAGGTATATTTATTCATAATTGTAATAATGACACATTCGATTTTTTATTTTTTTAGAATTGTGTTATGACCAAGATACACTATAGGATATATTAACTCCTAAATCTTTGATGTTTAAATAGGCTTTTTTAAAATGCCTATTTTATTATTCTGCCATTTTCTACAAAACATCATACATACATAAAGGTGTGATAACCAAAATTCTTGGTTTAGGAGGAAATGTTGAAATATGAAGGGAAATATAGATTTAAAATTATAACCTCTATGATCCAGAAGAATCTAAGCCAAAAGGTTCGCGTGCAAAATGATTATTTTTTGAAAAAAATATATTCATCAGTATTATATGCAATATGCTTTCTCATAAAAATTAAGTACTTCTTTATATGAATGTTTCAAAATTTTTTGTCGCAAAAAACATTTTGAGCAGATTGAAAAGCGTTTTAACTGTTATCTGTTTATCCATTGTGAGCAAGGCATTCAATATAAATTGCACAGACACTGCAGGACATAGAGCTGCATGAAAAATTTTCTCATTATTTATATAAAAATATTTTCATTTTAAACAAATCAAAATTTTATTCAATACCTAAATAATTCAAAAATAAACATGTAACAAAGGTTGTTATTGCCATGATTCCAAAGCTCGTGACAAAAGTTCATTTGCTTGTTTTGCTTTTGGATGTTGACAATGACTGGAATGAATTACTTTTGCAAGATATGCATACCTTGTGTAAAGATATTTTTTTCTACAACAGATTATTCTCTGTGGACTTTTTTGATTTCTCAGAATGTGATTGATTACATACTCTTAAATTATATGTGCTTTTGATATTTCCCCAAGAAATAGTACTTTACCCAAAAATATCTTAGCATTTTTATAAAATCTCGTAAGCTTACATCCAACCCTTCTCTTTATCCAAGCGAAATTGTAATAAGCAAGACTTAACTGAACTTTAATGAAACGTGTTTCATTTAACACAGTTATATACATTTAGTATCTACACGTAACCTCCAATGAGCCATTACATTTTAAGAAAAACTACCTTTTGAATTCGAATTTAGCAAGATTAGCATCATTTTTAATATACAAGATAAGGAAAAATTAATTTTAATAGAATTGGTGGGTCTGAAAAGATTAATACAATGTTGTTGTTCTGATAAAGGAAAAACGTAAGTCAATTATCATGCGGAAATTCGAAAGATAAATCTAATAAATTGATATCAACCATGTGCATGCAGTGATAGTCTAAATCTCATTTGCAAAATTTGCTTGAAAATTGATCTTTTTTCAAAGTGTGTATTATACAACAATCTAAGCCATATATTTGGCCACAAAATCATAAATTTAAGCAGAAAAAATATATGAAATTTTGAATGAAACTTAGAGAAATATAACTAAAGCAATGAGAAGGAATGTACGCTGACACATAAAAACATCATATACATGTTCCTCAGCTTCAAAATGCAGACATTTCTGTTAAGGTTTGATGTAGTCAATCCTATAAATCTTTTCGTCATCAATGGTAAGGAAATTGTGACTAAAATCAAATTAAAAAACAAAAATTTCACAGACATATGGATGAGGCTTTATTCAAATTCGACTTATCATGAAATCGATATTATTGCATTATTAAAATTTTAAAAGATACTCTCAAGTGTAGTTCAGAATATCTAAAAAGCTACAAGTCAAAAAATAAAAATGAGTTGTAATCAATGAATGATTCCCCAGCAAAGAAACAGCTTACGATGTAGCTGAAATAACCATTATTTTCAAAAGATTTTTCGGAATTCAGAATAAGTAGATTCCTCAAAAGTTTAAAATTTATTGAATGATTCTCATAGAACAATAAAATTTTTGGGTTAACACATTGTTTGAGACTTGAAAATAACCAAACATTATAAATTCAAATCTTAAAAAAATGCTTAGAATATAAAAGAGTTGAGTTAGGATAATGTATAACTGAACTAAAGTGAATTCTGCTTCACTTCTAGACTTAAAATATCTTCTATTTTCTGACTCTGAAGAAATTAAGGAGTTCACTGAGAGATATGACAACCATTCAATAATATCAGCAATCAACTCAAATAATGAGGAATGGTAGGCCTCATCAGCTGACATTGAATTTTCAGCTTCCATTAATCCTTGGCAGACATAATTTCTGGAGATCTTACATTTGTTATTTGATTCCAAAAATAAGTGTACAGGAATCAAATGCAGTTTTTATGCAATTATATTATTAATAGTACCCATAGCCTCCAGATCAAAATAATATACGTTTATTAAATTAGTGGTTCACCCAAATCATTCACAAAGTATCCTTTAACACTTTTTCCACTAGGGACTTTGCAAGTCAGTTATCACTTCACCAAAAAATTTTTAAGCGCTAGCTCACGAACTAATGAAAAAAATATGAAAACGCCAAAAGATGATAAATTCTCTCCTGTTTATTTTTCGAACTTAATTCACGACAGGCAGTTGTCCATCCAGATTCGCTTTTGTTTGGCAAAAAGCCCTGACTTTCCGCACGGGGTGACTTGACAGTACTCCCTCAATTTATGTTCTGAAATAAAAAATAATCAAGTGTAGTTGTAGTTTCCATGAACATTAGACCGCCTTATAGTTTGATCACTAGTTATGAAAAAACGTTGAATATTTTTATAAAAATCGGATCTCTTATTGAAATAATAATGATAATAATAATAATAATAATAATAATAATAATACTAATAATAATAATAATAATAATAATAATAATA
>CABFPE010000546.1:206590-217622 GCA_900660155.1 Hofstenia miamia | reverse complement strand
ATATATATATATACATTAGCAATTTGGTAATAATTTCGTTTATATATATATATATATATATATATAGCAATTTGGTAATAATTTCGGTCAATAGTAATTTGAATTAAAAAAATCGATTATGAATAAAATTTTAAATAATATTCTTTTTATATACATAAAAGACTATAAATTAAAAGGTAGTTTCAGAATTTGTAAACAATTCTATGCTAATAATGAACACATTGCATAAACTATTTTTACATCCCTTTAATTACGTTCTATTGAAATTATTAATAAGTTAACATTTTTGCGTTTTGAACAAATGGGCTTAAAATAATATAATTATTCAGTTTTCATATACTTAGTGCATATTATAAGTATAAATATATACATATTTTTATACTTGAGCTGTTGTTGAATACTAATTAAATTTGGTTAAATTTTGGTGACAAATAAAATGTGTAACGTGTTTATTTCAAATTCAACCAAAATTCAACATATCTACAACCAAAAATGTTTATTGGGTAAGTGTTCAAATGATCAGCTCTATATTGAATTTTCCCGTTTTAGTTGAATTAGATTATTTAAGGTCTGGATTTTAGTACTATTCACAAGAATAGTTGCATAAAATAGATTATTGATAATCCTTGTTTTAGAATTGCTGATCGTACTTACCTACACGCAATGCCATTGGTTAGTTTCTCATCTTGTATTGACTCCAAATCCAAAAGTATAATCAAAACCATGCTTGTTCAAAACAGATTAAAAACCTCAAAATTTTGCCTCCTTTGACTTTTTGAGACTGATAAATTGAGTTACCTTTTGTAAATTAATGTGTATAACTTCAAATAAATTTTCTTTCCAATGGATCAGTGCCAGAATGTACATGAAATTTTTTTTTTATTATTTAGAGTATTGTTAACATTTTTTTGTGCTTAAACAAGCATGCCATCATTTCAATACAATTAATTAGATATATGATTCAATATTAAGAAAATTTGCGAATTGATATTACTATAATTGTTATGATATTTGATTTCCTGAAGTATAATTGTAACTTGACATTGTGATGAGATTATGCTTAATTTGTAAATAGAAGTGACCTCATAATAAATTTTGATATCAGTCGTTTTTGTTACTATATTTAATTGAAAGTGGGTGTTTAACTATATTACAATGTCAATAACATGTTAATAAACACTTGCTATGGAAAAATAAACCAGATTTGTTTATTACAGTAATAATCAGTACATATAGAAACTATCCCTTCATATTATCTACCTGTAATATAAATTTGCAATAACTCAGTATAATAACTTCTTGTTATGTCCCATGAAACTGTTACCAATTTAAACTTTAAAAATTTTTGAAGTTCTCACAAAATATTTTATGTGTCACTACAAATTGAAACTTATTAGCTTAGCTTGGTTTTTGATGGCATAACATTAGAACTTTTCCCTTCAAAATAACATGAAGTTATTAAAGATTGGCCATAAATTATTAATTTAGACTGATAATTTAAATTTAGTAATTTCAGTTTCAAAATGCTATGCAATGAATTATTGAAATACAAAATTAAATTTGGGTTCTGAAAACAGAGGTAGTAAACCATATACTCCAATGCAACTCTTTGAAAAACCCAAATGATTTTTTTCTAATTATAGTGACAATTTTTGAAATTCTTATAACTTGAAAAAACTTAAAAGATCTTTAAAGTTTAACTTGGTAGCAGTTCAATGAGATATTATATTAATAAGCACACCCAAAATATGGAGTGTTCTGCTAGAATAAGTTCATACAACCAAATTAGGAAATTCAGCCCAATTTTTTGTTTTACTAAAGTATGTGAATTCTGGATATGCAATTTGATTTATTCCAATAAATGAGAACAAATATGTGCAGATATTTAAAAAGCTCATTCCTATTTACAATTTTCAATGATATAATCTAAATCAAATCCAAGAGATAAAGTACTTGTTTTAATATAACAAGTTTTTCTTAATTCTATGAAATTATTAGCAATCTATTACAATAGTAGCATATATATAAATGTATTTTGGTAATCATTATGGTATTATGACAAATGAATGATACAGTAAACATAAATTTTTCAAAATATTACTAGAGCATGTGAGGCTTAGTTTAGACTATATATAATCAATTATGTTGTTTATAAACCTATAAAAAAACATTTTGTCTGTAAAATGTTTAGGCTGTTACAAGTTGTTTCTACTGAATAGTTAATTATTAACAATTCTAAATGTAAAACTTACTAGATTTGCTTTGCGGGTTTTCAATGATAGATAGCACATATGCCAAACCAAATGCAGATAGAAATTTAATATCTTCTGAGTTCATGTTATTTTTTAAAGTTCTGTCTTAAGGCACTTCTATTAAGCAGACTATTTGGTATGTATATTCCAATGTCTAAGATTCAAGCAGGCATATATTTTCTCTCCTATTTTGGAGCATGTTTGCAAACAATCAGTGATATTGAATTTGATGAATTTTTACAATAAATTTGTCAAACCAAATATCAAAAACTATAACAATGGACTTCAAGTTGTTGAAAGATGTTGTTTGGGATCTCTGGATCTATTTAGAGAAAAATGAATTTGTAAATGAAGTGTTTTTCAATTGTTGTTTTGATGCATACATGAAGTTCTCCCAAATTTGCTCCACTTTCAAAAATAATTCTAGTAGAGGGAAACTACAAATTGCTTAAAAGCAATTTCACTTTTAGATGTTGAAAATCATGTACAAAACTTTCATTAGTTACACTGCAATTCATCAAAATTAAGAAATATTCTAATTACCAGGTATAAGGATATGAAAAAGCAACGTGTCTCTTGATATACTGATGAAAGATCTTGAATGATTAGAAAATTGGTTTTCTTAAAAAATTTTGGCCTTTTTGATCACTAACAATTTCAATTCACAAATGTTCTGATTTGCTTACTGATTGAAGATAGCATTGACAGTTAGGTTAGATTTAGAAAGGGTTATTGCATTTCCACTACAAGATTTGTTTTTTGTGGGGATATCTCAAGCATAAGTATTGGAAAAACTTAGCTTTTGTAGGAATATTTCAGTATTCAAAATTTCAAACAAATTAGGTTAATTTTAGCTACAGTAGCACTAGTGTTTTTGAAATACAAATGTCTGGGAAAAAGACAATTTTGAAAAAACTACATAGTTTAGATCTTCGAATTTTTTACCACTAATAGAGTATATGGTCTTCTTTTGGGAGTGAGAGACAGATAAATTTGGGTAAACATAGTTTGCATATATCTTTTTCAAATTGGAGATAGCTTAAGATATTCTTCTCAAAATGTTGCTAAATTGCAAAAAAGAATATTAAAGGATTTTGTTTTGGAATGGAAAACTAGGGTAGTAGATGTACTCAATTAAGCAATTTTTGCCACCTTTTGATAATTGAAAACGTTAAGCCCTTGAATTGAATTTATTGAGGAAAAATGATCTTCAAATTTCTCACAGTGGTGTAGCCATTGGGCTACCAGACTTTTTTCAGGGAGTATTGAGTTCAAATCTTACTTAAGGCACAAAAGTTTGATGGTATTTAAAATTTATTTGGGCACAAAATACAGTGCTTGGTAAAAATTTTGTGGAAATATTAAATTTTTCTTGGTTAAAATGATAATTCTGTGAGCACATAAATTGTATGGAGTAATTTATGCATTAATTAGAATTTAAGGATTTTTAGACAATTTATTCAAACTTAATAATATACAATGGTAGCATATATGTGCTCTGAAATTCTAGAAAAAATTTCCAAATAATGCAGTGGTTAGCCTACTAGACTCTAGCCCAAGTGTTTGTGGGTTCAAGTGCAACCCACATCAAATATTTTCATTAATACTAATAATGCTTTGGGACATAGGGAAAAATGTCATGTAAGTAATCAATATATCATGATTTCAAAAATCTCATCATAAGACAATGGGGTAAAAACATTAAGTCTAAGTATGTAAATAATTTAAATATGTTCAAATGAAAATAATATTTCCACAATATCAAATTAGTTGTACAGTGGAAGTCAAAGTTGTACTTCACTACTAGATAATTAGAAATAGGTTTAATTATGTTAAACTACTAGTAATCAGAAAATTATTCTTTGTTTTCTTAATAAAAAGTGGTCAATTTTTAGATTTTCTAATGTTTTTAAATTCTAAGAAACCATATTGTCAAGTTTTAAATATCTGAATTAAATAATTTAATATTGTTACATACATAATGGCAAGAAATTATTCATAAAAATGAAACCCAAACATCACCTTCACAATCTTTTGCTCTCAATTTTCCTTCAAACTAAAAAATTCAGAATGAAGATGCTCAGTTCCACTCTTTTATTATTGCAACTACATAAACACTTTACCATCCAGACACCATACATTTTAATGCCTATATGTTGTTTTCTTCTTTCTACATTATATTTTATTCCCCAAGACTTTTTGGTTTTTTTAGTTTGTTTTATTTTTATACATTGTCATTAAAATAAAAATCATTGCTACTACATTTAAAAAGATATATTAATCATCTTTAAACTACAATCAGAATAAAATATTTGGTTGTACAAAATTTCAAGCACAATTCAATTTTATGCAAAGTTGCTACCAGCTAACAAACTTTAAAATTAGATGAGTACTCCTTAGAACTACTCTTCTCCTTTAAGAAAAAAATATGCACATTTTTCCTTGCATTGTCTAAGGATCTAATGTAAATCAAAATATTCTTAAATATCTCAGCAGCTGTGGAATTTTCATGCCAAAAAGGAGAGGCAAAAAATTAAGTTTGTATGAGAATAAGTAAATAGTTTAAATTTAACAAATGATGGTAAATTTGAAGAAAAAATTCTTCTTATTGTCATAATGACACATTTGATTTTTTAATTCTTTGAGAAATGTGATAAAACCAAGAGAAACTATAAGATATATTAACTCTTAGGTCTTTAATGTGTTTTGAAGTATCATTCAGAAGATTTTCAATTTCTATTTTACATATGTGTTATGTGAAATGAAATTTGCTTAAGTCCACTATATAATTTGTTCAGTATCAATAATTAAATCTTGAAAATAAGTGTTTGAAATCCTTAGATCACTAAACTCCCCCATATGTAGCAACAAATACATTCTAAATTGTGATGCCAGCAGAATTGCTATTATTTCTACACTTAGTCAAATACAGTATGGACAGGAGAAACCAATAGAGAATAATAATAATGAACTCAACTATATTGCTACAAAACATAAAATTCTCTCCCTGGTCAAATCTGTCAAAAAATTCCAACATTTTCTAATAGGCAAACCAAAATTCAGAGTATAGATAGACAGGAGCAGCATATGCTGGCTAAAAAATACACATGTGATCAGTCAAATATCATGGCACAATGGATATAAAACCTTAATTATTTCAACTTTTCAATTCAGCACTGCCAAGGTAAGCTCCATACAAATACAGATATATGGACCACTCTCCCACAGTACCAATGAACACTTAAAGAAGAGCAAGGAAATGCAAACATTTTCACTTTGTACCATCATGTCAGTACCAAAATCTACCAGACATCAATAATGATAGAAAAGGATGTCCTATCCTTGCATTACTAGCTATTATGAGAGATTACTATTGCTGAAATAGTCAATGCTCAGCAAAACAACCTCATTTTCAAAGAAATTATAAAATAGATAAATGACCCAACATACATTAAGAACAACATCACAACATGCTATTACCACAAACATCATTGGAAATTTACAGAAAGTGGAATCTTTTACACCAGCTCCTCAACAAGAAACCTCATTGTTTACTGGAATACTACAAATGCAATGTAGTAAAAAAATACATGAACAGGGTCACAAATGTGTATACCAAATAAAAATAATTATCAATGAAAACTTTGCCACAAACTATCTATGGATGTCATTATTAATTGTCAATCATGCATCCTTTTGAATAACAGCTGATTTCCAGGTTAATCCACAAAACTGAAAAAATCCTGTAGCATCATCCAAATTAATTAAGCTGCTAATGTTGATTTGAAGGAGAATAAGACTTAATACAAATTATGATTGAAAAATATTGTAAAATTATATGATCAGTTTAGATTAATTTGAGTTATGCAACCAAGTAAGAACAAGTGTCAATTATGAGAGATTAGTATTGGTCAATAATACTACTTTTGTCAAAACCAAGGGGGCAAAGTTGCTTCCATTATTTTTAGCCACCATCTTGGCACATGAACAGTTTAAATTTGAAATCAACAGGTACTTTTCCGAAAATACTATAAATAGATTAAATTCATTGTAAACAGGTGATAAAGAAATTCATTTGGAATTCTTAGATTATTTTCTTGATATGGTTTGATTATTTAATTAACTGTCGAGCTAAATGAGTTGTGTTTAGTAGTGGTCTGGATCCATCAAGAGATTGATTCTAGGGTCTTTGTGCCAGATCATGTAAGTGCACTTATGTTAGGTATAGGGGTTTTTCTCTCACTTAGTTGACTATTGATCATTTACTACATGTATTAATTATAACAGATTTGAAATACAGTTGGATAACCAAAACCTAGGAATTATATCTATATTAATTTAGATCCAAATTATTGACTATAATGTGACTGATAATGTGACTTAGCATGTAGTAATTATTAAATATAGGTTAGGAAGCTGCCAATTATTTAACTAGTTATTGAAACCAATATATTTTGGTAATGGCTACATGTAATATAAATAGAGCAGCTAGTAGAAAGTCTTGTTGCATTAACATGAAACACTTTTACAAAAGAGAGACTAAGTTGAATTGTGTCCTGCCTTGAGTATACACTGAGCTAGGATAGGGTACACATAAGTTACACTGAGCTAGGATAGGGTACACATAAGTTACATTGTTGAGCTGAGAAGTGAAACTCAAACAAATGGATCCTCAGTGAACAAGTGAACCTGGATGTGGAGATCAGCATTGGGCAGATGCCCACTATCAATCATTGGAGAAAATGCTGCATGGTTTCATCACTTAAATAATGAATAGTTAAATCTTGTTAAGTTAAGTTAGCAGACATATACAAAAGCTAAAGCAGTATCAAGTTAGTAAACCCCTGCCCACAAATATACAACCAATGCTATATAGTAGCAGAGGACAAACAGTAATGATGCCTGGTAAAGGATGTTACAATCCAAGCTGACTTCACAAACCAAATCATAAATGCCAGCATAGAACAACTCTCAAAAGACAAAGAAATATACATCTACATACTCATCATTGTTGATAATTTTGATAAATAATAATATAAAGTGGTACCTCTCTGCAACAACATACACAAACAACTGCTAATGCCATCCTCAAAAAATGGATATGCATATTCTGTTCCTATGTAAAAACTAATAATGGACCATGGAAAACAATTCAAAAGCCAACTCATTCAAGCTCTAGTGAAAAAACTTGAAATACTGCATACTCACTCTTCTGTTAGCCATCAACAAGTTAATGGTGCTTAAGAATATGTCAAACAAACTTTACTTAAACTAATGTGGACAATCACAACACTTGTCAGCAACAAAAACTAGAGACAAATCATACCCTTTGTGGAATACTTTTATAATACCTCCACATAATGTTGCATCTTCTACCAAGATTTGATGTCCATTTCTTCAATTGCTGCAATATGATTTTATGGTAAACTAGGAGGTAGAGAGGTACTGTTCTCAAACTGCTTAGCCTTTACATTACTAACTCCAGTAACTATAATTAATGGATGATGTAACAAGCACTATTTGGGTGGAAAATCCTTGAAGTGTCTTTGACAGCTGTTTGATGGCTGGGCATCTGCCTGAAGCTGATCTCCAAATCAAGTAACAACCACTTCTTTCCATTTGCATTGAATGGGTTCCACCTTTCAGCTCAGTGAAGCAACTTATGTGTGCCCCATCCTAGCATATTTCTTACTCAAGGCTCAACACAATTTGACTTAGTCTCATTTTGTAAAGTGTACTATATATTTCAACCTTGATTGTCACTAGCTGCTTGATTAAATAAATGCATTATTAGGCATTTCCAAAATATATTGGCTTTATTTTAAATAAGGTAGATAAATAGCAGCTTCCTAACCTACATTTAATAATTGATACATACAAGGTCATGTTATTGGTCAAGTTATTGTCAGAACATTAGACCTAGTTTAATTATAAAGATATAAGTCTATGTTTGGTTTACCAGCCTTATATTGGGTTTGTTATTGTTTGTACATGTAAGAAGGAATCAATAGTTAGCTAAACAGGAAGACAAAACTCATAATCATATGTCTAACTAATGTGCAGGTTCATGGCTTGGAATGAGGAACCAAGAATCATTGTGGGATCTTCACCACTACTGAACACTAACCATTTAGCTGAACATTTTAGTTATTAATCAAACTGTATTAAACTAAAGATAAGAGTTCCAAAGAATTTTCTTCAACAAATTTCACAATGGTTTTGCTCTATTTATATTTATATTCAAAATGTACCTGTTGATTTGAATTTCAAAGTATTCATCTGCCAAGATGACTAAAAATAATGGAAGTGAGTTCACCCCCTTTAGTTTTCCAAATTAGTATAATCAACAAATACTAATTGTTAATTAAGATGACAATTATTTTATAATTTATTTCTAATCAAGTTTCAATTCAATGTTAGTTCTTATTTGACTGACTATTCTTTTTCAGCAGCTTAGTTAGTTTTGGATTATTCTACACTTGTACTTGGGGTAGCCTTATTCTCTTTGCTTGAAATCTCTCTTCTATAAAAGCTATCCTTGCTTTTAGTAGTGTCACTCCATAAAATGCCTCTTCATTATTATTTATTTAGTGAAAGAAAGGAGCCTCATGCATCTTAAAAGCTATAAATGTCCTGATATGAGGCAGTTAAAGAATTATTGATCACCAGAGGCTAGTGGTTCTTTGAAGTTTTCTCCTTAGCATCATGTTGCACATGGTAGATCTTTGTGAAACCATTTTAACCACTCTGTGGCCAACTCAACTTGCATGAAGAAGGTAACTAATGAGATTAATACTCACAGCTGGAACATCTTGAAATTGTTAATGTAAATTATAGCATTAAAGTGATTGATCATTATGAAAGTTCAGCAGTACATGAAGAGAGTCTCTGTTATTTTTGTATCATTTTCTTTCAAAAGGTGAAATATGATGTAACTAATAAAAGTGATTAAAGAATAAAGAATTGTTTCATATAAAATTTTATTTAGATTATTTGTCCTAAGTATGAAATGGCTTTGCTAGAAATGGGTGAATGACTGCTGTAGTATTGTTTCTTCCCTTCATCCTATTGCTACAAAGCAAGATCTTTCTCATTCTAAACTCAAAAGACATTTAAGTGATAGGTATTATTGGCACTGATATTAAATCCTACTATTCCACTATACATTACACATTTTTGCATTCTTACAACTTTCCAGAGCAACTAACAGAAATTTTCATTATGATGAACTAAAGAAATAAGAATATTGTAGCTGCTAAAAGATTTGAGAAGAGTTAAGTGAAAGTGATTGACATGATCAAATTTCATGCGCTTCAAAAAAGGCAATTTTTATTAGAAACTTAACAAATGAATACAAACATGAAGAAGATTTCAAGCTATTATTCTTAGTTGATTCAAATGCAAATAAAAATAATATTTGTATGCATACTTGTAAATGAGTTTTATCATATCTTTCAACATTTCTAGTAAGAATATTCCTAGATTAAATTAAAACTCAAATATTGGACTACTGCATTACTATGTATATAGCCTTTTCATATTTGAAATTACATTTCAATTTTAATTTCATCTATTTTTTATTTATGAAATTCTTGATTCTGATTGGTTGTTGGTTAGACAATGACTCCCTATCTTTCAATGCAGGCCAACCTGGTTTTAAATAGAACAAAAATTCAGAAACAGTATTCATATTTCTAAATTATTAATATTAGGTTTCTGGCCTATCAGTCTATATTTTTTTGAGAAATACACCAGGGATTGCTTGCCCTGTTTCAAAGTTCACTCCTTTTAATAAATGTTATTTCTTCTGTGTATTAACTTTGATAGATAATTTTTTATATTTTGATTTAGTAATCTTGCCATGCAAATGCAAAGTTTCCCAGAGTTACTAACTAGTGTAGTTCTGAATTTTGAAATTGCATTCACAATGCTATTCTATGTAATTTCAATCACTACTGACAAAGAAATGATGAGATATACTTAAACTATTATGTATCATGTTAAGGCATTCACAGTTGTGAGTATTGACAACAATCACTAAGCAAGACATTTCAATACAGTCAAATTATTGGCAATTCTCTTCAATACAGTCAAATTATTGGCATTCTCTTCATAAACTGTAAGTATTCTTGATATGTATTATCAGTATTATGATCCACAATTGGTTTGTTCAGGAATAACACATTGGCTGAATTTGTTTATCAAAAGCAGTCATTTAGAAAATGAGTCAAAATCAAAGAACAATTTAAATTCAGAGTGAACATAATGTTGGTACTTTCTAACAACAAGAACTTCAAGACAGATAAAATATTTAAATTGAAAAGTAATGTAGTGATTATTTATGAATTAAGCACATTGCATACTGAGTGAAACTTTCACATTGTTATTGTTAAGAAAAACAAAATGGTATTTTATATTTATGATTGTCATAATTGCTCAAAAAATAATTTTAAGGAGGTAGAAAAAACTTTTGTCTATGGCTAAAGCATTATGGTCAAATAAATTTCCATTGGCGCAGTGTAATAGTTGAGGGGCATAGCTTTGCTTGAGTACTTAACGATTATAATAACATTCATATAAAATGGTGAACACTAATGGAAGTAATATCAGTTTATGTTATTTTCAAAAATTTTATGCAAAATTACGAAAATAAGTAAATTTAAGATCATCTAAAAGTTTATAATCATTGTGTTAAAATTGTGACAAAATTAAAGAGTCTCCCAACTTTGTGAACCTCTTGTTGTTTATCATATATATATATATATATATATATATATATA
>CABFPE010000546.1:189470-206535 GCA_900660155.1 Hofstenia miamia | reverse complement strand
TATATATATATATCAGAGTCGGAATTAGGCGGGTTTTTTAGGCCTAAGCCCAGTCCGGACTATTTCAAAATAACAATTATTAGGCCTTTGATAGCATTGTGATTTTAAGTAAGATAATGACGGTTGTTGGCATAGATGACAACGATCTTTCAATATGTTTACTCTCCAGACATTTTACTGTTAACTGTTACAGCAAAGCTTAACTGCCAATGTTACACTGAAATTGACTATTGCAATTAGCCATTTGCATGTAGACAAACTTAAGAAATGAAAACCACAACAAGGGCATTTATATTTTAGTACTCTTTTGCCCAAGAATTTCTTAAAAATTAATCGAAATTTGTGCTAATTTTAATTTGGATATGTATTTTACATGTTCTAATAACTACTGAAGTGTCATTAAAAATTTTTGATAAGTTTTTACACCAATTTCATTTAAAATATTGTTTATTTTCGTTGTTTTAGTGAAAATAATACTTTCCTTCGTATCCAAGCAATATATACCTTAAAATAAGAGGAAGTAAATTTTGATAATATTTTTGTCTTCTTGTTAATAAATCCTTAAATGTATGCTTTCAATAAGGCGCTAAGCATACCCATGTCGGCCTGAATACAAGAAGGTGAAAAATATTGCTATTTTTAGAGTCATTAGAATGATACTTTTTTTGAAGTAACCGCTCATTAAAAATATTGTAATCCCTGCTGAATACTATTCCCTATGGCAAAGGTATCATATATGTCACCCTTTATTTTTCTTCCTGCCCCCCACCACAACTAATTATTACCAGGATTGCAATCGTCCTATTAACGTTTAGAGAACTTATATATTTAATTCCTAAAATTCTCTGCCAACTTACGTTAACTTACATCAACATAAAGTAAATGGGACATTCCAGAAACGATCTTTGATTATAAGCAGACAAAATTTAAATGTTCGCAGTATCACACCAGCGAACAATGCAGGGCAGATTAAATTTAAAGAATATTTTTTGTATTTATAAGTTTTCAAGTGAATATTTTCTCATAGTTCAAATACCAATTAAAACATTAGGCCAAGCCCGGCTAGGCCCAAACTCCTCTTTTGAAAATTCTAAAAATATTCTCTTGAAAACTATCTCTACATGCATTAGCGGTGTAGTCTAGCCACAATCTGATTATAAGGTGTATTTATAGTTACAAGCTGTTTTTTTCAACATTTTCAAACAAATTAGCAATCCTGTGATATGGGCACATATATAAATAAATTTGCCTTCCCATAATTATGAAATAGAAAAATATTATATTAGTATATTTTCAGTGGTTATAATAATTTTTTACCTCTTTATTGCATTTGGGAGAGCAATATAAGGTCGATGTTAGTTTTTTCATTGATTGTTGAAATATTATTTTACAGTTTCTAATTTAATTATGCTTAATTTAATTTTATGTCTTGTAAAAAATTAAATATGACTCAATTATGAATCGTATTCATTGTCTTAATTTCGATTTTATACCAAATATTGTGCTGCTTACTTCTTAAAAGTTAAGTCAAAAATCAAAAATATAGGTAATGGAATATATTGTTTGTATTTACTTTATTTTTAGCAAGATATTTAATTCAATCTCACAGCATAGTAAGAAGTCATTTAAAACTATATAGCAAATGATATTTTGAATATAACAGTTTTGGTTTTTATAAATAGTTTTTTCAAATAGTTTGTTGGTGTACTAAATTCAATTTTGAAAAAAGATGCAATTACGACCTTTTGGTTTTAAATCATGATATAAGCTTTCCATAAATAACACCCTACAATTAATAATTGGTAACAAATTGTTTTAAACTGCGAATTTCTGTAATTTACCACCTTTTTTACTAAAAGAATTTTATATTTATATTCAATATTTCTACGTTTAGACTACATGTGATGGGTAATTCGTTTGGTAAATGCAAAAATCCAGACTGTAAAGAATGCTATAAAGTCTATAATTCTAAACAAAAAATTGAACTGCCTAGTTATTCTAGAGATTGTAGTGATTCTGACTAAGAAGATGAAACTGAAAAATGTGGGGATTGCAGATGCAGTGTATGCTATCTTTCTATATGTCAGTGTGGAAAACTAAATTGTCATATGTGTTACCCAGATCGTCAATATAATGTAAATTTTAATGTAAATGATCATGTACGTAAATACTTGCCAGGTGAAATTCGAAAAAATGGCAAAAGGCATTGAAATTGTTCTACACTACAAAATTGAAAAAAATCAATAAGAGATTGTTGCGAATGTGGAAGATACAAGTTTGTACAAACGAAATTCCGATTTTGAAAACATGTTGGACGATCCAGATTCAATAAATAATAAGTTTCTTAACTTTCTTCAATACGTTCTTGAAGATAATTATTTACCTTTGGAAAAACAGCCAGTAGAAAACATTCTCAACCTTGGAATTGAATTTTCAAAGTATCCTAAAGAGTTCAAAAATTGGTCATTAATTTGTTCTCTTCAAGAGAGTGTATCCAATTTCCTTAATAATGCAAACTCCAAATTGAATTCTGTCAAACCCTCAGAAACTAATGTAATTTTGCATGCAAATATTGAGAATGTTGAAATAATAGATGTTGCAGGAAGACTTCATCAAATATTGTTTCAATCAAGCAGGAGTTCATGAATTTCTGTGTTTCAAGGAATTTTCAAAAAATGATTTTGACAAAAGAGGTCACTCAATGTTTGACAATAATGAAACATTTCAAATAGGACAACCCAGAAAGAAAATCTCATATAGTAGCCAAAAGGGTATCACAGATATGGTTTAAGTATCTTAGAAAAATATGAAGGGGGGATTAATTGGCTGCATCCATTTCAGGATGATGGCAACTGGTACAGAGGTTTTCATGGTACAGGGCATGCAGGAGGTTTTTTAAGTTGCAAGTATGAACCAAGAAAATCAATTGAAAATGAAAGTAAAACAGATAGACATTCAAAAAGTATGCTTCAAAGAGAAAATAGTGAAATCAGCTGATTTGCATTAAAAAATATTATCAAAATAGGTGTTAAAATATCGGTGCCTATGGTTTCGGAATTTATAGTTCTGAAAAGATTGATGAACAATACATGGGTGAATTGTATGGATATGTGTTTGGATTGCAGGTTTGTTTGGATCCTCAGTTTACTGATGAATATGCAATCATTGATGGCATTATTCTTGTAACTGATCCCAAAGCTTTCCGTCCTTATTAAATTCTTATTAAAAAGAAAGAAACTTTCAATGAAAAAGTGCATATAATTTCCTTATCAAATGAAATAAGAAATAATGGTTTAGGAATAGAAAAAGTATTTGATTAAAGAATTACAAAGGAGAACTTTCAAGAGAACACGGATGTTCTCAATGATGGGGTATTTAGAGGCCAACTAGATTTTTTAGATTCGTTGGATAATCGTAAACAAATAAGTTCAAAACTCTTAAGCAACTTACAAATCATCCTTGAAAAAAATTACTTCAATTGTTTTGAAAAGAAACAAGCTAAAACTATTTTTTCAGTTAGAATGGAATTTTCAGGCTTTCAAAAAAAAATTAAATATGCTAATGAATATTCTCTTCAAGAGGCTTTGTCCAACTACTTTAGCCAAGAAAATAAATCTCAAGTATGAGAAAGAAACTGATAATAAATTATATATATGCACAATTTTTTCAAATATCAATCTGGAATATATTCTAGAAAATTTGCATTAGATACCTGACTTAAAGGAAGCCAAAGTTTTTGAATTTATTTGTTTCAAAGGATTCAATTTAGATGATTTTGATGAAGAGGGTCATACAAATTTTGAAGATGAAAAAACATTTGAAATTGGTCCAACAGGAAGTAAGTTGACCTACACACAACCAAAAGGTTTTCAAAGATATGGTCTAAATGTCTTAAATAATTATTCTGATAATAAATGGTTGAAACCATTTGGGCATGAAGATAACTGGTACAGAGCATTTCATAGCTCAGAAAATGATGATGAAAATAATTTTGCATTTGCATGGAATTGGGAATTTTTTAAAGATGTTTTGTCTAATATTTTTTATGAAGGATATATACCAAATTTCCATTCGATTTATAATAGTAAAAGATATTGTTCAATAACTGCATCTGAGGAAAATATGAAAGAAATACATGGTTATAAAATTGGCTTACAAGTTTGTCTTGATCCAATGCACACAAAATCAATTAACAGTAAAATTCTAAGTGTGAAGAAACCAGAATCATTTCGTCCTTATGGAATTCTGCTTAAAAAAATGGAATTAAATAATGCAAAAGTACAATTGCTTCCATTGCCCTTTCAAAAAGTTGGCAATTTCGAATGCATTAAAAATATACTTAATGATCTCATTAAAAAATACAATTTTAACTCAAATATCTGTGCACTCTATACAGACTTGGTAAGAGGTTATCTTGATGCAGTAAGCTTTTTCAATAACCCAATATTAGAAAAAATTACATTTGACTAAAAAAATTTTCTTCAAATTATTCGTCTAAAGAACTTGCTAGCAACATTTTTTTACAAGATCCAACACATATATTATCTAATTATTAGAAGGGAATTTTCAGAATTTGAAACAGGATTGGGAGCATTACTTACTCAATATTTTTTCCAAGCTAACGTCAATATTAAATATGAAGAAGAAGTTGATGGAAAAACTATTGTTTATGCATTGATTACAGATGTTCAACTCATAAACATTGCAGCAAAATTCCAAAAAGGAATTCGCATTGAAGAAAGTGGAATTTTCAAATTTCTTCGTTTTCATAAATTTGAAATAGACGAGATCTTGATTGCAGAGAGTCCTGGAGTTATTCACTCGTTTGGAATTCTACTCAATAATGAGAAAAATAAGAAAAAAGATGAACTGGCAGAGATGTTCTTATTACAATTGAAAATGAATAAAAGGTTTCATGGATTTGAATTTATACTTCATTACGTTAAAGAAAAATATAATATAGAATTGGAGAAATATAGATACAATGGTCCAATTGGAATGCAAAGCTTAGAGTTTGCTATATCTGCTTTATTTATTGATTTCTACAGATGCTACATTGACATAATCAACAATTTGGATAACTTCAACTTTGAAGAACTCACCAATTTAGATGTAAACTCTCAAAATATTTTAAGTACAGTTTATCAGAAAAATGATAACGTAGATATTGCACATGACAAGAATCAGCTTTGGGTCAGAATAGAATTATCTAAATATCCAGATGGATTCAATAATTGGTTTAACTTCATAGTGTTCATAAAAAATATATTGAGCCTATCTTATTGTAGTGTGAAAGGCAAATACAAGTATATTGAAGAATTTGATAGAAAGGCAATTCTGTATGCTAAATTTAAAAATATCAAACTTAAAAGTTTTATCAGTTTTATAAAGAAAGTTAAATTATTTAATTATCTTGATTCAAAGGGATTTCATCTCAAAGAAATTTTAATGACAGAAAATCCAGAAAATGCAAATCCTTACTGTGCTCTGCTGAAAAATTAAATTGGGAACTTATTCAGTAACAGTTGCAGCATTTCTTCTGCAATGCACATTACTTAGCATTGTTAATTTGTAAACAGTTTCTAAAACAAATTATCTATAACCATCAAAGAAAAATTTAATTGTCTTTACATTTATTAATTTTCTTCTTCAATAATTAGTGAATATGCAATTAAAATAACTAGATTGGATATATAATTATTGAGTTCACTAATTTTTGCAAACATATATGGATTAATATTAAATATACAATTTCTTGCTATAAAGGTTTTAAGCTAAAAACCAAAGGTAACATATGTGATGCCATACAGAAATTAATCAAATAAACAAAATGTGTTGTCAGATAGCCGTTTGTTTTAAAGGTACATTCTAATGGCTTTTTATCAAAATCGATTTTTTTTCAATTCTTACACAATTTAAAACAGACTCACATCATCTACAAAAACAAAATTTTGTGGACTGGAGTTCTGAATTTATATAAGTAATTGTTAAAAATATCTGGTTTTTATTATTTATGCAAAGAAAAAAACATTCCATTTTGTGCTAAGAAAAATAAGTATTAGATAAACTAAAAAATATTTAATTGTACTTCTTTTGGAAAAGGATAACTTCAATACAAAGTTAAAGATATCTTTATATTGTATTATTTTTTATGAATTTCCTGAATATTGTAATCATAATTTTGTTCAATGTAAAGAATAATTTCATTTTCGCGCTTTTGTCATTGCCTGAAAGTTATTCATGATTAATGAAATGGTTTCAATTTTCCCTTAAATATAATGAAAACTTTCAGCAAATAATATAATTCTGCTAAATGATTGTATATCCATTTTGAAAAATGTTTTTATTTGTAGTAATATTTTTTACTATTTTCTACAGATAATGACTAAATAAATAATGGGGCAATCATGTAATCACCTCGTAAAAATATTATTCTTTAGCATTGTGCATTTTAAATATAAACTTGTTAGCTATTTAGATGCATTGTTTAATCAATTGAATTGATAATTAGGAAAGTAAATCAGTAAAAAAACCCATTAGTATGGCTAAACTATAAACACCTTTTCGTAAAAATAACATCGCTGAGAAACCTACACAAGGTCCGGCAAAGGTCCTGGCGAGGTTTGACTACTACTTGTGTGCTTTGATGCTTAGATTTCGATTTATTAATATATCAAAACTAATAAAATTCAAAATAATCCATTGTAGATTCATTGCGTCAATCAAAACTAACATTTACATAATGTTTATATCTAAATGTGCACACAACTTTGCAAGTTTGGTAAGTGTTTAATTCAGAAAAGATTTGAGAGAACGTGCAATAACTGGTTTATAAATTTAGCAAGCAATGCAAAGTCTATTGAAATATAAACATTCCGGACCTCAAAAGATATGCAGATGAGCTATAGCCTGAAGTGTGGTACACAATTTTAGCTAATCTGACTGGAAGATGGCTGGTTTAGGATTTAGAATTCTTGAGCTTGGCCGTGCTTGGATTAAATTTTCGCATCCTATCTTCATTGGTTTTGACAATTTTAAAGACTTCTTAAAACGACATTTTCAAATTTCCAATTTTACCTAAATTATAATAATTAAATTAATTTTAAAGTTAATTTCTTAATCGAGTTTATTTGACTTCAAATTTCACTAAACAATCTTTTTGGTCTCAACATGCTAAATCAGTAAATTAGAAAGTAGTTTTGCCTTACATAATTGAACAAAACTGATCTATGAAAAGATAAACTAATACATAACTAGAAAACTCTGCTGAAGATCTTTTTGGGGTATCACATACCCCAACTTTCTCTAGGAGATAATTGTTGTGTAATCTTTTTGCAAACCCAAAAGATGATGAGTGAAAACAAATTTAGGAATCTGCTTATATCACAAAATTCAAAGTCACAAAATGGCTTATCATTAATATGAATATTTTTTTAACAATAACTCTTTCAATGATGCGTGGGGCATAGCACCAAAAAATTCTACGGACTGCTAAGTAAAATTAAAACTGCATGGAATTCTACTTGATATTGCGTGATAATATTTTATACTATTGTCTATATTCACTAGCATGCTTACGTGTAAAACTTAATTGTTTAATGACTAGTTAAATGTTATAGATAAGAAATAGTGGCTTTTTGTATTAAGCTTAATAGATAAAAATAAATGACCAATATTATAATTGTTATAAATAAAATGCCAGCAATAGTTGAACATGATAATTATGACTTACTTTAATACTGTCATTTACATATATTTTGCAATAAAATTGAACCTCCACTGTGCCTTGATCTCAAATGCTTCCTCAAACTCAGAGAAGTAAGTGGGTCTGATTTCCAATTTCTGCCCTTGTCACAAGGAAAGAATGATGAGATCTACGCATATCCAGTCCATGTCGGTTTAGCAGTCAATACTAACACATGTTTTTTAAAAATCTAAGTAAGTCTCACAATATATACCCACAAATTTCAGCTAGTTTTAATTTACTTAAATCCAAAGTTGGCCAACCCTACTCCCTATGTGAAACTCCAACGCAATGGTTATCTAAGCCAGAGTTCCCCATGTGCCTGACAGGCTCAGGCCTAAATATTCAAAAACGGCACTAAGTTTCAAAAATACCTTACCATTACAGTACAAGCAAGTCAACCAATACAACTGAAGAACATAATTTACATTTTCAATTTGTCAACATTTTTGTCACCATGTTTAGACTACTTATAGAATCTTAAGTCAATGACAATAATTGTTTTGTAAATTCATTAAAATTAAACGAAATTTGGCAATTTTCAAGCATATTGGAATACGTTGATATTAAATCTTTACTTGCAGCACTATGAACTGAATTTAATATGAAATGATTTTATTTTTTACAAAAAATTGAGAAATAGAAGATTAAGAAAAACTCAAGAAATATTTTAAGCATAAATAAGTATTTGAATGACACAAATACAAAAGATATTTATTAATCATGACTTTAAAAAAGGTCAAACACTATGATATTGGCAGAAATGAAAATGTTTCTAAAATGGGAATGTTGGTAAGTAAAGACCTTCAATAACCCAGCTAACAGGATTATACTACCATTATTTACAACACATTAACTAGCTTGTTAATAAATTTGAAAATAAGAAATTAATATAGGGTTTCGATTTTTGCATAAAGGCAAAATTGTAAATTTTGTAAAACTAGTTTCATTTGACTCCACACAACATATAGTGTTGTGTACACAACAAATTGAAAATCTTACACAATTCAACGAGTTGTTTTGTCCTGTGTACACAAAGCCTGTTTAGATGATATGATACGACTTTTACAGATTCCAATGGATTTAAATGTGCAATAATGTTTCAAATAATATGTGAAAATAGTGCGTTATTGATTCTTGCATTTCATTTTGGCAATCAGGGGATCTTCATTTTTATACAAGGGTGTTATATTGGCAGAAATGTTCCTAAAATGGGTACGTTGGTAAGTACCAAATTTCATTGATCAAGCTAACAGGATTATACTACGTTAAATGAGTGGAACCTGAAGATTTATTAAAGTATAAATTTTGTAAAATAGTTTCTAATTTTTCTAGGGTCTACAATCTAAATTGAAACGCCGGCTTACAAATTAATTGTTGGAGGAGCTTTAGAAAAATTAAAGTTACCTAATTCTTTAAAGGCTTGATTTAGATATTTTAGTAGCTTTTTTATTGGTGAATTTTTTACTATTAATATAAATTTCTGAAATATCACTATTGAGCCCTTCGATTTTCCAATGAAATAGTATAAAAATATCCAAATATTTTACAAATATTTGCCAAACCCTTGCATCGTTTTACAAATGAAATACAAAAATTTGGCACTAATTTAGAATTTTTATCAAGATTGCAAAGTTCTACCAGCTAACAAACTTTAAAATTACATGAGTATACTACTTCGAAGTACTCTTCCCCGTTAAGAAAAACATATGTACAACATTGTCTAAGGATCTAATGCCAATCAGAAGATTATTAAATATATCAGCAGCTGTGGATTTTCATGGCAAATAAGNAAACGCCTTTATCTCAAACGCTTCCTCAAACTCAGAGAAGTAAGTGGGTCTGATTTCCCATTTCTGCCCTTTTGACAAGGAAAGAATGATGAGATCTACGCATATCCCGTCCATGTCCGTTTAGCAGACTATGTTAGGAGCTCTATACTAACCTACATGTTACATAAAAATCTAAGTAAGTTTTCAAAATATATCCCCACACATTTCATCTAGTTTTCATTTACTCAAATTATCCAACACTACTCCCTATGTGAAACTCCAACGCAATGGTTATCTAAGCCAGAGTTCCCCATGTGCCTGACAGGCTCAGGTCTAAATATTCAAAAACGGCACTAAGTTTCAAAAATACCTTACCATTGCAGTACAAGCAAGTCAACCAATACAACTGAAGAACATAATTTTCATTTTCAATTTGTCAACATTTTCTTCATCATGTTTAGACTACTTCTAGAATCTTAAGTCAATGACAATAATTGTTTTGTAAATTCATTAAAATTAAACGAAATTTTCAAGCATATTGGAATACGTTGATATTAAACCTTTATTTGCAGTACTATGAACTGCATTTAATATTAAATGATTTTATTTTTTACAAAAAATTGAGAAATAGAAGATTAAGAAAAACTCAAGAAATATTTTTAAGCATAAATAAGTATTTGAATGACACAAATACAAAAGATATTAATTAATCATGACTTTAAAAAAGGTCAAACACTATGATATTGGCAGAAATGAAAATGTTCCTAAAATGGGAATGTTGGTAAGTAAAGACCTTCAATAACCCAGCTAACAGGATTATACTACCATTATTTACAACAAATTAACTAGTTTGTTAATCAATTTGAAAATAAGAAATTAATATAGGGTTTCGATTTTTGCATAAAGGCAAAATTGTAAATTTTGTAAAACTAGTTTCATTTGACTCCACACAACATATAGTGTTGTGTACACAACAAATTGAAAATTTTACACAATTCAACGAGTTGTTTTGTCCTGTGTACACAAAGCCTGTTTAGATGATATGATACGACATTTACAGATTCCAATGGATTTAAATGTGCAATAATGTTTCAAATAATATGTGAAAATAGTGCGTTATTGATTCTTGCATTTCATTTTGGCAATCAGGGGATCTTCATTTTTATACAAGGGTGTTATATCTGATTTACAAATTAATTAAATTTAAATGGTAGATGGTACCAAATATATAAAAAAAATTCTTAATAATAAAGTAAGTTAAATGAGTGGAACCTGAAGATTTATTAAAGTATAAATTTTGTAAAATAGTTTCTAATTTTTCTAGGGTCTACAATCTAAATTGAAACGCTGGCTTACAAATTAATTGTTGGAGGAGCTTTAGAAAAATTAAAGTTACCTAATTCTTTAAAAGCTTGATTTAGATATTTTAGTAGCTTTTTTATTGGTGAATTTTTTACTATTAATATAATTTTCGAAATATCCCTATTGAGCCCTTCGATTTTCCAATGAAATGGTATAAAAATATCCAAATATTTTACAAATATTTGCCAAACCCTTGCATCGTTTTACAAATGAAATACAAAAATTTGGCACTAATTTAGAATTTTTATCAAGATTGCAAAGTTCTACCAGCTAACAAACTTTAAAATTATATGAGTACTACTTCGAAGTACTCTTCCCCGTTAAGAAAAACATATGTACAACATTGTCTAAGGATCTAATGCCAATCAGAAGATTATTAAATATATCAGCAGCTGTGGATTTTCATGGCAAATAAGAGAGGCATAAAATAAAATTTGTATAATAATTAAAATAAATAGTTAAAATTTAGCAGATGATGGTTGATAAAAGTTGATAGTCTAAACGCTCTATCCGATTGTTTGGCAAAACAGCCAGATTACAGTCATCTGATAATTTATCAGCTGATAAAAGTCAATAGTCTGAACGGTACTAAAACTAGTCGAATATCTACTTTAAACTAATTGCTTACTTCTCAAGTAGGAAACAGACTTCCAAAACGTAAATTATTGTCGTTGAAATTTTTCAACTTCAATATATATAAACATAGTTTGCATCTGCTGATAAAAGTCGATAGTGGGAACACACCATTAATTGCCATAATGACACATTTGCTTTTTTAATTCTTTGAGAAATGTGATAAATCCAAAAGGAACTATAAGATATATTAACTCCTAAGTCATTAACGTATTTTGAAGCATCAATCTTAAGATTTTCAATTTCTATTTTATGTGTTATGTATGAAGAATTGATACTCATTAACTAAAATTTGTTGAAGCTCAATTTCATTTTATTTGCTTAAGTCCATTATATAATTCGTTTATTATCAATAATTAAATCTTGAAAATAACTGAAATCCTTAGATCATTAGTAAAAATATAACAATTTTCCCACAGATTAAAACATCTTAAAGAATATTTTAAGAGTGCACAATACAAATATACAAATTCAATTTCCATTTTGAACAAAATTTCAAATTGTAAGAAATATGAAAATTATCTAAAAAAGTGTTCCTATGTCATTAGTATGGCATTTTAGGAATTCAAGAAAACCATTATATTATTATTTGTATATGAATAAGTTTGCAATAATAGAATTAGTACTAAAATAGTCATCAAAACTTAACAATGATGGATTTTATTATTTCATCATCTTAATCAATATTATGATTCAATTTAACTGGATATTGCATATGTTGACAGATAAAACCTACAAATACATGAATTGCTCCCCCAAAAAGCAATTGCTGAATATGTTGGCCTTTGATCAAAATCGTAAAATCAAATCAATTTTGCAACATGTATAGAGGGTGGAAATGTTGGTACAGCACTTCAGATACAGCAATATACGCTTTAATAGGAATTAAGGCATGCTCTCCAATAGACCTCCACATGTTTCAAGATTTTCAACTTTTCTAACAGGCTTGGAGAAAATATACAAAAACATATTGGACTTTAAAATGGAGTTGCGACCTAGTAAAGATTTTAAAAATCAGAAAGCAATGCAAGATATAGAATGGTAAGTCTTTCATTTACGTTATAATCACGTCTAGCCACAACCTCGTTAAGTTGGCACAACTTTTGATATTTTACAAGGTCTGCATAAAGAGATATTGACACTGTATCTACAAAAAAAATAGCTGAGGTCATCTGTAACTTATTTTCATAGTATGAAACCATTGAATAAGAAAGTGTTTGCTTTCAATTCTCCTTCATACTAAAAACTTACATATGGAGATGTTTACTTGCATTCATTCCTTTTGAAACTACATAAACACATTTACCATCCAGACATCATACATTTTAACGCCTATATGTTGTTTTCTTGTTTTGCAAAGTATTTTATTTTCCTAGACTTGTGGTTTCTTTTTAGTTTTGGTATTTTTATACATTGTTTCTAAAATAATAACCGTCACTACTACTACTAATAGTATAAAATATTGATTAAATCACATTTACAATGGGTTATATCAATTAATTAATAAATATCTTTAATTGATCATATCAAGAAATAGGTAGGAGCTTGTAGTAAATTTAAACATTTTTGCATGCTAGATCCATTCTAAGCATTTTTGAAATCTTTCAAATTTATATATCTTGGACAACTGTCGTTGGCTTGGACGACTTGGCATAATCTTCAGCAGAAATCACATTACGAGGATTTTATTTGTTAGGAGGATTGATTCAATTCTTCCGGTATTGCAACTGTTGTGCATTTGTGGACTGTTTCTGCTTCAGATGGCGAAAGTATCAATTCTGCCTCCTGCATTCCGAATCCTTGCAAAATGTGGTGAAATTACATCAAGAATCTCAACTGGATCACCAATAGGATCGCTCTTTCACCGAACATGATGTTTCAGCAATGCTTCATTGCCAGATGTTAGCCAATAAGGGAGAGATAATCCTTGTGTACCTTTTCATTGAAATTTAAAAAAACGGCTATGTGGTGTCTTGCCAGTTGTTGTGCAAATTAAGGAATGAAGAGCTGCTAGTACTTGTGGTGATATCTGCTCCCAGTCAGATTGAGATAAATTGTGGTAATGTATTATTGTTAAGATACCTTCCCAAATAACACCGTTATATCTTTCATTTTGGCCATTACAACACGGGTTATAAGGACACGTCCTTGAACTGGCAATTCCTCGGGAGATCAGAAATTCCTTGTAGTGTTCAGAAGCAAATGCACTTCCACAGTCACTATGGATAAATGAAGGAGTTCCAAACAATGCAAAAATTTGTGACAAACAATGGGTAACAGTGGTAGCTTCCATGTCCTTAGTGGGAAAAGCAAAAGGAAATCGACTGAATTCGTCAATGATCATGAGCAAATATCAATTCCCAGTATTTCTTGCGGGAATTTTGGGTCTAACAAAATCAATGGCAAGCCTTTCAAATGGACGCATGGCTTTTACTAATGTAGATTTGCCCGGCTTAAAAAACTGCGGTTTTATTGACTGACATGAACAACATCTGCTCACAATGACCCAAGAGTGAGTTTCTCATTGCAAATGTCAATGATGTAGCATGGAGAAGTGTCAGCCATTTTAAGAGATTCTTGCCAATCCCGCACAGTCAGACCAGATTTTGCAGTTGTCTCCTTGGATAGGAATGAATGTGCCAAACCAGTATCTAGCAATGCTTCAACCTTGATGCGGCCATTCAAAGTTACAGGCACAGTACCATTTCTGGAGTGAAAAACGTTGCCTCCAGTTGCACAGAACATTCTGCATTCTTCTTGCAGATGAGGCTCTGAAGTGGCAATGTGCGACATAGAAGTCTTTGATTTGCAACACCATTACCAATGCCCATTCTTTCCAAATTTATTGCATCGATAATTGCAGGCTGGACATTGCACTCTAGGATGATAGGCTTTCCCACAAAAAAAGCATTTGGAATGGGATTGACCTCTTGAGGGATTGTTTACTTTAACCGCTGTAGCCAAGAATTCCATAGTTGATGGATCTAAAGGATTTGTGGAAGAACTACTAAATGACTGTGAAAACCCAATTGAAAGTTCAATAGCAGACGCCAATGATACACAATGATCAAGAGTAGCTTCATCATCTAATACTTCCAACAAGCATGCCCATATGTGATCTGATTGTATGCTCAAAACAAGTGGGTCGGAAATGAGAAGTTGTGAATGCTCAACAGCGTTGACGTAATTACATTCACAGTCAAGAGCCAAAACACAAAGTCTCTGAACAAATTTGCTAACCATTTCTGAAGGTTTCTGCACATCGTGTAATAGTTTGTGCCATGCAAACATGACCCTAGTAGGCTTTACAAACTGACTGCTCAAAGTAGGAATAGCATCATTGAAATTAGTGACTGTAAGAAGCAGAGCATGATAAGAAGATCCAGCTTATAAAAACACAAAAGAACCAACTTGGCATTGTTCTTAGTAATTTCGTTAAGCTCAAGTGTATCAATGAATACTTGCTTCCACCACCACCACTGATCTGGAGTAGGTGCCACAGGAAAATCAGGTAATTCAAACTTCATAGTTGAAATTTTTATTCAATAAAATTGAAGTATGAAAGGCTTACAAATATTAAGCTTTTATTGAATAAAATCATAGCAACATTATCATAAATAATCATATAAAATTAATGCACAGTGCAAAGCATTTATACATGCAACATCAAGTACTCGTCGGTTTACCATAATCCAAGACTTGTAAGCTTACCTTATGATAAACCAGTAAACATAATAAATTAGCTTAATAATTGTTCATATCATATATCTGTGGAGTTTGCAAGCCCAACAGAAGAAGAATTGAATAAGCTTGGTATTACAATAGAAATAAATGCATAGCATAATATTAGTTGATGATGGTAAACTTGAAAGTAAATTTCTTCTTAATTGTAACAATGACACATGCTTTTTGAGAAATTTCATAAGACTCAAGATAATTTATAAGTTATGTTAACCCAAAAGGCTTTAATGTGTTTTGAAGTATTAATGTGAAGATTTTTAAATTTCTATTTTATTTGTTGTGTAGAAAGTTTTGTTGAAGTTAAATTTCATTTTATTAGTTTTAGTCCACTTTATAATTTTTTTCAAAATCAATCATTCAATTTTGAAAATACAACAACGTTGTCACAGAGAAAAAATTTAAAAGGTGCATGATAAAAATATAAAAAATAAGAAAATTATCTAAAAAAAATTGTTTGTCTATCATTAGTATGGCATTTTAAGAATTCAATAAACACATTTTATTATGATTTGTATTTGTACAAGTAGTTTTGTAATAACAGAATTAGTGTTAAAATAGCCATCAAGACCCAACAATGATAGGTTTTATGACATCATCAACTTAATCAATTATTTTGATTCCACTTAAATAAATGTTTCATATGTTGACACATAAAAACTTACAAATACATTACATTCTTATCTAGGTAAGCAATAGTCAAATATGTTGGCCTTTGATCAAAATCTCAAAATTAAATCTATTTTTATCATGTATAGAGAGTGAAAATATTGGTACAGCACTTCAGGCACTGCAATATACCCTTTCATAAGAATTTTTGACATTGCATTAAAGCTTTTTTTCCAGTAGATTTTGCCATGCATTCGGATTTTCTAATTTTCTAGTAGGTTTGGAGAAAATATACAAAAACGTTTTGTACATTAAAGCATAAGTACATGTGCTTTCACAAACTTCAAGTAAACTTAAATAATTAATTCACTTAACTTCTTTAAGTTGCTCCTACATCTACCATTTTCAAACAATGTTCCTCTAGATGACCATACAAGATATCTATGAGAATGCCTCAGAAAATTAGAAATATGCAGATATTATATTGAAGAATTTATAATTTTCAAACATTATCATTTTTTTTATAATGGTTAATAAGACAATGCAGTAAAAGTGGCTGGACAAATATCAACTGGATCAGTTTCATAAGTGCAAAGAAATTGATATAAAAGTAAAAAATACTTCTTTTGAAAATTTAGTGGCTTGCAAAAATAATTTGAATTGGAGCATTGGATTAAGGAAGCGTCTCTTTATTTCTATTGACAAGTTAATAACATCTGAGGATACTGTGCAAGTCAAAAAAAATTTAAAGATGTATTTACTGAGTGTGTGAAATTTTCCTTTGGTTTAAATGATTCCCCAAAAAATCGAATGTTTTCAAATTCAGCTGTTAATTAGTGAAGCTTATACTTTTAGATAAAGATAAACACTGAGAAAACTGTCGATTATTCAAATGCATTTTTGATATTCATAGTCCTATGTTCTTAGACAAGAACATATGACTTGACTAACTTGAATTTTGAAGCAATGATTCTTTTCTACTCAACTCAACCTTAAGCAAAAATTCAGACCCACGAGTCCCCAAAAAACTGAAGAAATTTCCATAACTCTAATCCAAAAAAATCAAACATAAAACACTGCTAAAAATGGTGCTAATGCGTATTATCTCGCAAGTATTTTTTTTTGAAGCAATGGTGATTATTTACATTCACATAATATGCACTTAAAGTGGGTGAATTTTAGAGAGTAAATATATATATATATATAT
>CABFPE010000546.1:117944-140381 GCA_900660155.1 Hofstenia miamia | reverse complement strand
AGCTCTTCACAATGAATTTTATATGTTTATGAGATCTAAGAGAGCATAATAATGAATAATATTTTACTTGCAAGCATTAGCTCATATATTATTTATGATTAAGAGTAAACCAGATGTCACTAGTGGTCTACCAGTGGTCCACTGGTGGCTATGAGTGGCTGCAATTGCTACTACTGCCACTACTTATCCACCAGTGGTCCACTAGTGGCTATGAGTGGCTGTAATTGCCACTCCTGCCACTGCTTCCCCACCAGTGGCCCACTGGTGGGATCTGGTGGCCGCCAATGCCACTCATTCCCCAGCAGTGGACCACTGGTGGTGGCTACATGGGTGGTTACCGATTGGACATGTTGAATGGATAATTGAACAGTTTTATTACCGCTCTAATTACTAAAAACGTTTCATAATTTTGGAAAATTATTCAGCAAAATTGCAAAAAACGAGCTTGTTTTTAAAATAACAAGTAGCTTTTTATTCAACAAAGCTGTCTATTGTAATTCACGAATAATAATTGCAGGTAATTGTACTATTGAAGGTTAACTTTGTTATGTTTCCAAACTATATTTCAATAGAATTTCTAAATCGTATTGATTTTGAAATTTTGAAATCCGCTTTGCTAAATATTAAATCATATTGCGTTCTTTATTTTCAACTGAATATATGCAGTTGTATTTTAATTGCACGCTTCTTTCACTGTCTAGATGGTTATAATGTTCAAAAACATGTAGCTTTAAGAGAAGGGTTTATTAATATTTTTTTTAAACGATTGAAAAGTGTATATTGGTCATTTTTATTTATGGATATCTTACATGATGCAAAGCAAACATAAAATTTTATTGGAATAAAAAATAATATATATTTACAAGAAGGCTATTATATTATATGTAAATCTGTTTATAGCTTACAGTTTACATGAAATGAACAAATTGACTGTTCACCAGTTAAGTGACCAATAAACCGCGAGTACTTAACTCAACTGGTTGCTGTTTACCAATAAACATTTCTGAGCAGTTGGAGCACTGCTATGAGACGAAATTTTAGAAGACAGCCAAAGTATTCAATAAATATTTTTGGTTTGAAGTTCAGACTATACTGTACATCTTTTAGAGACATAAGTGTATTGAATAGTTGGTAAATTCATTTTCTAACCATAGGTGTAAACGTTGTTAGTGCTGCACAATTTTATTTGTTTCAAGCTAACAAAAACCTAAATTTAGCTTGCAATGACTGTAAAACAGAGAAACTTCTCTTCATAAGACATTCTTGTTAATGAGATGCTAGTTTTTCATAAAATAGGTTTTCCCTGATCTCATACATTTTCATTTACAAATGAAAATTAATGAATGCAGCCTTATGTCAGGTACAGCCCGATATCGCATGGTGAATATCATGATGCATCGGGTTTTCTTTGAAAAATGGGATATTTTTTCCAAGTGTATCACTAAACAAATATTAATCTCGTATTAGAATTTTATCCAGGGTATTACCCCCTCCCCGAAATACGCCGTAGATTCTTCACTGTATAACAAAGTCAATCCCAAGCAATGTCTGTACTATCTGTGTTAAATGTTGTGCGTCAATGAAAGACTTCGTTAATTAGTTCATGGCACCAATGTAAAAGAAATCAATATGCATGAATCGTATAATGTAAACTAAAATAGAACAGTAAGTGCAAGCACTTGACAATTATTTACTTATAGTGTAAAGCAATCATAATTTGGAAATAATTTAATTCTATTTGATGTAAACAATGATTGAATATAGTTTTACTTTTCAAAACCATTAATTATCAATTTGAAGAAAATTCATATTCAATTCTATTTTTATCTTTTAACCAATATGCCATATACAGCTGTGATTTTATAAAATTTAGGCCTAGTGTAATCACAACATGCAGTAAAATTATAATAAATATTTCAATTTTGACGGTTTGATCAGAAGTATTAATCTTGGTATAAATATTGCCAAAGCAATTCAGTTGTTTGGTGTTAGTTTTTCTGCGTCTGAATATGTGTATATTACTGCCTTGCTTCTAATTCATTTGCTTAGCTGTAGCAGGCTGTGTTTACAAGTAAATGGACCATCACCAGCCATTGGCCATAACATTTCTTGTAATCACAATGTCGACATTGTCACCAATCTTGTTTAGCAATAAAAAATTCAATTGAAAAATAATTAACAAAAATGTTCAGCTTAAAATGAGCAAAATTAAGGGCAAATTTGGCTACAGCCCACCACCTTGCAATGGGATTCACTATCCTACCAGTACTATATGACATTAATTTCTAAGAAGTGCATTTTAAATGTGTGCAAATGTCTTTTCCTCGAAATTGCCTGTAGTTGCCATACCTTAGCAGTAGCAACTCATTTGGTGTAGCCAGCCATTATTCAAAGCAGTAAATTTATGTCCATTTATAGAGTAATGGGTTGTAACACGTTCATGCCTCCTAGAACACATTTGTCCCAGTAAGATATAATTTTAGACTTTTGGGTTAAACATATCCCAAATTACCTCTCATTTCTTGTGATATAGGCATCTGTACGATAACTTCAACACCTTTGGGCCAGTGTTGATGTTGCTTTCCACCTAGTTGATTGAAAACACGTACAGAATCTCTTGAAGGTGAATATCTGTTTGCTTGTTTTTCTTTTTTTTATAATCATTTTGTTATCCAATTGTTCGTAATAGGTTGTATGAATTAACATTTGTATCTTGCAGTAATGAATATTACTTGCCATGCATCATAACTAGGCAATTTGTTCAATTATTTTTGGAAGATAATGCATAGTTCCTAATAGACTTTCTGAGGATTTATCTTGGGATGCATGTTACCCAATGGGCCTAATATTTCGTTGTGTGCTCCAATAGTGTTTTTGAAGAAGAGCACCATGGTGAAAACAAGTTTTTTTAAACTTTTAATTACATACTGGGCTGATTCAATATAAAGATGCAACATTTTTTTGAGAAATTGCTGAAGTTTTGATTGAGACAGGGATGGTTGAGTCAAAGTGCAGGAAAAAACCAAAAGGTATGACAGACTAGCAAAAGGGTTAATATAATGCCTGACCAAGGAAGTCATCTTCATATGCAAGGAGGAACAGGAAGATGTGCAACATATGTTTTAGTACAAAAAAAACAGACTAAAGTTCTTTGTAGCTCAAGTGAAAACTATCATATATTAAATGCCTTGCATTATATTGCATGTAATCCTATATAAATAAGCAGTTATCCACATCGCCAACCACTGGTGGACCACTGGAGACCACCAGTGGCAGAAGTGGTGGGCACCGGGTGGATTTGTCGCCCAGGCACCAGTGGTCCAATGGTGGCTAATTGGTGGGCCACTTGTGGCAAAAGTATGATTTAAGCATCAGAGCAATGTCTCAAATTTAGCAACTGCAAACTTATATATTGATAGAGTTTAAGCACTGCAGTTTAAATTAACACAAACCCAACAAAGGGTTCCAGGAAATACTAGCAAGCTCACTATTTACATTGATTTTAAATTCACAACGGAAAATATATTTATTATTATGATGGAAAATATTTTTATTATAAGCAATAACAACAAGCATACAAAATTTCTTAATTTAGATTTAATTTTCAATTTCCAAAGAATTTTTAATAATAAAAAACAAGAAGTAATCGTTTTTATTTTTATGCAATCATCTTTAATTAGACTTTTGGGACATATATGCTCCTGCCTAAAACTAATGGGAATTATCCATCCTGTAACAAATTTATAATAAATATAATGTTTTCCATGGATAAATGTAAATTTTAAATAGTTCAAAATTGAACTGAAAATTTATTCTTGAATTTTTCTATTTACAAAGCTATTTACAGTCCAAGGAGGTCATTTTATCACAGTACTAAAATACTGTGCCTCAACCAGACAAAAAATGACAAATGAGATATTAAGAGACAAAAAAGAATAACAAATATTGTACTATGAGGAGAACAGAAGGCAACAGAAACTGAAACACAATGCTAGGCTAATGATATTACAATGTAGTTGATTACTGCCTTTATATCATATGATGTTAATAATTAATAAAAATAGAGCAAACAAAGAAAAAAACCTTTTAATTGTATTTTTTAAAATTATACAAATAGCAATATTTTAAATTTGTAAAAAGTGTAAAAAATTACCAAAAATATCAGTTTTCATGATCCTTTATAAATCTGAAAAGGGCAAAACACTTGTCAAAATTAAGTTGCACTTGGTATGAATTAGACAGAAGACCACATGAGCAAATATTGAACAACAACAGGTACATGTCACAGTTTCTTGCACATTTTAATATGAATGTTTGTGTTGGTTGATGAAATAAATCTACATTTGATTATTTTGAAATAAATTTTGTTTGATTAAATAAATTGAAGTCCAAATGTCAAAGCATATAGGAAGTAGTTGTCAGGCCCTCAAGAGGGTAATTACCAAATTGTATAGGCTGCATAACTCCAGAGCTGATCTATGAAAAGGTGCCTGTAGGCTATATATAAGCTTTGGGGTTTTAATGCTTCCTTATCTTTTCCACTGTTCTAATAAATTGAATAAACAATTCATTGATATAGCTTTACAGCTAACATTGGGCTAGTCTGTTTCTATTTTGGATTGAAACAGATAGGGAATAATTCTTATTATACATATGAGAATATGATCACCTTAGTAAATATTAAAATAATTATCCTTAGGAATTAGCTAGAACTTATATATTTCTTTTGACCACATCAATTGTCTATATATAATCAGGAACATCTAGTTATTTACATGTAGCTTGTTTATATGAATCCGTCCTAACAAGCTTTTACTGTCAGCATGCAAACTCTCACTTATTAAGCAACATAGCAAAGAAAATAAATGCACAAATTCCTCTAGGTTAGCACTTTTACAGATAAGCTACAAATAGGAACACCACACTAATTCAATGAAGAATACAATAATGTGAAACCATACTTAAATCTCTACTGTCTCTTAATCATCTGCAGTGGTTCAGCTTGTACATCTATTGACTATAGTCTAAATGAGTAGACATAAATTTCCTACTTATAATTCAGTTGTAATTAAATAATACATCTCTGCAAGGAATAGATAGTTTGAAAAGTTTTCTAAGTTCAGAACCAGCTAGGTATAGATTCAACATGGTCATTGTGAAAGGATGTAGAAAATATGCTAAAGAGGATTAAAAAGAAGAGATTGGGTTAAGAGATGCACTATTTTTGTAAAATTAAGACCAGTAGACCTGCAGTTTAATAGGAGACATAGTGAAAGGAAGCAGGGAAAGATCAGTAGAAAACAAAGATAAATAATAAAGTTGGAATTGGATCTAAAGAGCAACCAAAATAAAGGAAAGTATGATTTGTGAGGGAAGATGACTACTCTAGATAAAAATGAGAGATAATGATAAATTCAAAAAAAGAAAAGTAAAGTGGGAGAAAAACACAATTACATCCATAACCAAGCGTAATTTTTCAAACACAAGATACCTCACCATCTGATAGTGAAACCTTCCTAATAGATTTAGTATTACAACTAACATGTTCTATCACATTCCAGGATTTGAATAAGGCTTTTAATTCAATGAATTTTAACATTCTGGAAAAAAATTATTGAATTAAGTATTTGGGATAAATGCTTTAAACTTTATTATGACCTTTTTGGAAAATTGTAGACAGTGAGTTCAAATAGATAAAATTTTCTCTAGCTATATTAATCTAGATCAAGGAGTACCCCAGGTTACAATTTTAGGAGTTAAATTTGGATGAAAAACTAACATGTTCAATCAAATTACTGGATTTGAGTAAGGATTTTAATTCAATGAATTTTAAAATTCTGAAAAAAAAGTTACTGCAACAAGGATTTGGAATAAATGCTGTAAACTTTATTTTGAGCTTTATGGAAAATCATAAACAGTGGGTTCAAATAGATAATGCCTTTTCTATGTATATTAATCTAGCTCAAGTACCCCAGGGTACAGTTTTATGAGTTAACTTTGGATAAAAAACTAACATATTCTATCACATTACTGGATTTGAGTAAGGCTTTTAATTCTATGAATTAAGAAGAAATCACACATAGTAAAGCATTAATACCAAAGTTTATAAGACAAATTGAAAATGACTCATCCATTTTTGCTCAGTAAGTTCAAATATTTAAAATGATGAAAGAGAGAAAAGTAATGCAATAAAAAGCAGCAGCAGCTCAGTTTCCTTTATATTTGGCAGGACCTGTGTACCATCACTCTCTGGTAATAAGTATGGATATAATCAAAATTGTAAAGTTATTAAGTTCAAGATGAAAAAACTACTCAAAATATGAATTCTTCTTTCAAGATAACATACATCAACAGTGCAAAATAGAATTTGATGCAGATTACAGTTTAGAAAAACTGATAGAAAGGTCTAGAAATGCAACAGTATTAATCAGAGATGAATACTATATAAACAAATACAACAGTATTAGAAAATCTGATTAAAATATTCTCTAATAGTAGTTTTAGAAATAAATCAATTAACATACTTGAAATATCAAATTAAAACTCAAGAATGGGACAACAACACAATTGAGAAAAAGGACGTGAGGTGCTTCTCATGTGGAAACGAAAAGCATACAAAGATGGGGGAAGCTTGCTTCAAAAATGAAGATCTAACATATAGAGAAGAAAAAATTCAATAAAAGAAAATGTCACAAATGATGAGTTGTTAAGCTAGAAGGAGCATTACCTCAAAAATATGAGTACCAAGACTAGTTTGATTAATGCTAACATAATAATAACAATGAAAAAAAATGGAACCTAGGAACAAACTGAAAGAAACAGTTTACCATACAAAATACTTTTATGATATGATTCCATCACAAATCATGTTGTGTAATCAACTACAACACAAAAACAATGCAATTTCAAGAAGAATTCCTATCCACATCAGAAGAAAAAAGGGAGCCAGAGAATATCACATTCAAATTAACATTTACAACCCCATATTTGGGAAATATATACCATTGAACCTGACAAACCAATACATGGAGAAACCCAGCTCTATGAGGAAACAAGCATAAACACATGAATGATATCAATGCCTTCAAGTCTCAGCACATTAAAGTAAGGTATAGACAGAATACCAGTTCTCACTGAAATGAATATGACAGTAAATGTTAAAAAAGGAAATAGCAAAAATATACAAAAAACAATAATATCACAAATGCAAATATTTGAAAAGAGTATTAACATAATTAAAAGGAAGACACTTAAAAATTGTTGTGACTGTGGAAGATACAACTTTGTACAAACAAAATTTCCATATTATATATAATAGTAAAATATATTTTTCAATAAGTGCATATGGGGAAAATATGAAAGAAATACATGGTTTTAAAATTGGCTTACATGTTTGTCTTGATCCAAATTCTAAGTGTGAAGAAACCAGAATCATTTCGTCTTTATTGAATTCTGCTTAAGAAAATGGAACAAATTAATGAAAAATTACAGTTTCTTCCATTGCCCTTTCAAAAAGTTGGCAATTTCAAATGCATTAAAAGCATACTTAATGATCTCATTAAAAAATAAAGTTTTACCTCAAATATCTGTGCACTCTATACAGACTTGTAAGAGGTTATCTTGATACAGTAAGCATTTTCAATAACCCAATGTTAGAAAAAATTACACTTGACTCAAAAAATTTTCTTCAAATTATTCGTCAAAAGAACTTGCTAGCGCCATTTTTTACAAGAACCAAAACATATATTATCTTATTATTAGAATGGAATTTTCAAAATTTCACACAGGATTGGGAGCATTACTTACTCAATATTTTTTCCAAGATAAAGTCAATATTAAATTTGAAGAAGAAGTTGAAGGAAAAACTGTTGTTTATGCAATGGTTACAGATGTTCAACTTATAAACATTCCAACTAAATTCCAAAAACAAATTCGCATTGAAGAATGTGGAATTTTAAATTTTCTTCATTTACATGAATTTGAATTAGATGAGATCTTGATTGCAGAGAGTCCTGGAGTTATGCACTCATTTGGAATTCTACTCCATACTGCGAAAAATAAAAAAAAGATGAAATGGCAGAGATGTTCCTATTACAATTGATGATGAATAAAAGGTTTCATGGATTTGAAATTATACTGCATTACATTAAACAAAACTATAATATAGAAAGGGAGAAATACAGATACAATGGTCCAATTGGAATGCAAAAATTAGAGTTTGCTATATTTGCTTTATTTATTGACTTCTACAGATGCTACATTGACATAATCAACAAGTTGGATAACTTTAACTTTGAAAACTCACTAATTTAGATGTAAACTCTCAAAATATTTTAAGTACAGATTATCAGAAAAATGATTACGTAGATATTGACCATGTCAAGGATAAGCTTTGGGTTAGAAAAGAATTATCTAAATATCCAGATGGATTCAATAGTTGGTTTAACTTCATAGTGTTCATTAAAAATATATTGAGCCTATCCTATTTTAGTGTGAAAGGCAAATACAAGTATATTGAAGAATTTGATATAAAGGAAATTCTGTATGCTAAACTTAAAAATATCAAACTTAAAAGTTTTATCTGTTTTATTAAGAAAGTTAGATTATTTAATTTTCTTGATTCAAAAGGATTTCATCTCATAGAAATTTTAATGACAAAAAATCAAAAAAATGTAAATCCTTACTGTGCTCTGCTGAAAAATTAAATTGGGAACTTATTCAGTAACAGTTGCAGCATTTCTTCTGCAATGCACATTACTTAGCATTGTTAATTTGTAAACAGTTTCTAAAACAAATTATCTATAACCATCAAAGAAAAATTTAATTGGCTTTACATTTATTAAGTTTCTTGTTCAATAATGGGTGATTATGCAATTAAAATAACTAGGTTTTATAAATAATTACTGAATTCAGTAATTTTTGCAAGCATATCAGGGTTAATAAGCAATATTAAATTTACAATTTCTTGCTATAAGGGTTTTAAGCTAAAAATTAAAGGTAACATATGTGAGGCCATACAATTTTTTGTCAGATAGACATTTGTTTTAAAGTACATTTTAACGGCTTTTTATCAAAAACAATTTTTTTCAATTCTAACACAATTTGAAACAATTTCACTAAATATGAAGTACAATGACTTACATCGTCTACAAAAACAGGATTTTGTGGGGTGGAGTTTTTAATTATATAATTAATTGTTAAAAATATCAGGTTTTTATTATTTATGCAAAAAAAGAAAACATTCTATTTTGTGCTAAAAAAAATAAGTATTAGATAAACTAAAAAATATTTAATTGTACTTCTTTTGGAGAGGGATAACTTCAATTCAAAGTTAAGGATATCTTTATATTGTATAATTTTTATGAATTTCCTGAATATTGTAATGATAATTTTGTTCAATGTAAAGAATAATTTCATTTTCGCGCTTTTGCCATTGCCTGAAAGTTATTCATGATTAATGAAATGGTTTCAATTTTCCCTTAACTATAATGAAAACTTTCAGCAAATAATATAATTCTGCTAAATGATTGTATATCAATTTTGAAAAATGTTTTTATTTGTAGTAATATTTTTACTATTTTCTACCGATAATGACTAAATAAATAATGGGGCGATCATGTAATCACCTCGTAAAAATATTATTCTTTAGCATTGTGGATTTTAAATATAAACTAGTTAGCCTAATATTAGCTGCCCGGCTGTTTAGATGCATTGTTTAATCAATTGAATTGATAATTAGGAAAGCAAATCGGTATGAAAACCCCACTAGTATGGCTAACCTATAAAGACCTTTTCGTAAAAATAACATCGCTGAGAAAGCTACACAAGGGCCGGCAATGGTCCTGGGGAGGTTTTGACTACTACTTGTGTGCTTTGAAGCTTTAGATTTCGATTTATTAATATATCAAAACTAATAAAATTCAAAATAATCCATTGTAGATTCATTACGTCAATCAAAACTAACTTTTACATAATGTTTTTATCTAAATGTGCACACAACTTTGCAAGTTTGGTAAGTGTTTAATTCAGAAAAAAATTGAGAGAACGTGCAATAACTGGTTTATAAATTTAGCACGCAATGCAAAGTCTATTGAAATATAAACATTCCGCACCTAAAAAGATATGCAGATGAGCTATACCCTGAAGTGTGGTACACAATTTTAGCTAATCTGACTGGAAGATGGCTGGTTTAGGATTTAGAATTCCTGAGCTTGGATTAAATTTTCGCTCCCTGTCTTCATTGGGTTTGACAATTTTAAAGACTTCTTAAAACGACATTTTCAAATTTTCAATTTTACCTAAATTATAATATAGAAATTAAATTAATTTTATAGTTAATTACTTAATTGATTTTATTTGACTTCCAAATTTCACTACACAATCTTTTTGGTCTCAACATGCTAAATCAGTAAATTAGAAAGTAGTTTTGCCTTACATAATTGAACAAAACTGATCTATGAAAAGATAAATTAATACATAACTCTGCTGAAGATCTTTTTGGGGTATCACATACCCCAACTATCTCTAGGAGATAATTGTTGTGTAATCTTTTTGCAAACCCAAAAGATGATGAGTGAAAACAAATTTAGGAAACTGCTTATATCATGAAATTCAAAGTCACAAAATGGCTTATCATTAATATGAATATTTTTTTAACAATAACTCATTCAATAATGCATGGGGCATAGCACCACAAAATCCTACAGACCGCTAAGTAAAATTAAACCTGCATGGAATTTTACTTGATATTGCGGGATAATATTTTCTACTATTGTCTATATTCACTAGCATGCTTACGTGTAAAACGTAATTGTTTAATACCAGTTAAATGTTATAGATAATAAATAGTGGCTTTTTGTATTAAGCTTAATAAATAAAAATAAATGAACAATATTCTAATTATTATAAACAAAATGTTAGCAATAGTTGAACATGATAATTATGACTTACTTTAATACTGTCATTACATATATAGCAATAAAATTGAACCTTCACTGTGCCTTTATCTCAAACGCTTCCTCAAACTCAGAGAAGTAAGTGGGTCTGATTTCCCATTTCTGCCCTTTTGACAAGGAAAGAATGATGAGATCTACGCATATCCCGTCCATGTCCGTTTAGCAGACTATGTTAGGAGCTCTATACTAACCTACATGTTACATAAAAATCTAAGTAAGTTTTCAAAATATATCCCCACACATTTCATCTAGTTTTCATTTACTCAAATTATCCAACACTACTCCCTATGTGAAACTCCAACGCAATGGTTATCTAAGCCAGAGTTCCCCATGTGCATGACAGGCTCAGGTCTAAGTATTCAAAAACTGCACTAAGTTTCAAAAATACCTTACCATTGCAGTACAAGCAAGTCAACCAATACAACTGAAGAACATAATTTTCATTTTCAATTTGTCAACATTTTCTTCATCATGTTTAGACTACTTCTAGAATCTTAAGTCAATGACAATAATTGTTTTGTAAATTCATTAAAATTAAACGAAATTTTCAAGCGTATTGGAATACGTTGATATTAAACCTTTACTTGCAGCGCTATGAACTGAATTTAAGAGTAAATGTATTTTATTTTTACAAAAAATTGAGAAATAGAAGATTAAGAAAAACTCAAGAAATATTTTTAAGCATAAATAAGTATTTGAATGACACAAATACAAAAGATATTAATTAATCATGACTTTAAAAAAGGTCAAACACTATGATATTGGCAGAAATGAAAATGTTTCTAAAATGGGAATGTTGGTAAATAAAGACCTTCAATGACCCAGCTAACAGGATTATACTACCATTATTTACAACACATTAACTAGCTTGTTAATAAATTTGACAATAAGAAATTAATATAGGGTTTCGATTTTTGTATAAAGGCAAACTAGTAAATTTTTTAAAACTAGTTTCGTATGACTCCACACAACAAATTAGTGTTGTGTACACAACAAATTGGAAATCTTACACAATGCAACGAGTTGTTTGTGTTGTGTACACAAAGCCTGTTTATATGATACGACATTTACAGATTCCAATTGTTTTAAATGTGCAATAATGTTTCAAATAATATGCGAAAATAGTGCGTTATTGAGTATCACATTAAATTTGGGCAATCAGGGCATCTTCATTTTTATACAATACAATAATATTGGCAGAAATGAAAATGTTCCTAAAATGGGTACGTTGGTAAGTAAAGACTTTCATTGATCAAGCTAACAGGATTATACTACCATTATTTACAATACATTAAACGGTTTGTAAATAATTTTTAATATGAGAAAGTAATATAGGTTTCCGATTTTCGGCATAAAGGAAAATATTAAATTTTTTAAAACTAGTTCGTATAATTCCACACAATATATAGTGTTGTGTACACAGCAAATTGAAAATTTTAACACTGCAAACAAGTTGTTTAGTGTTGCGTACACAAAGCCTGTTTAGGTGATACGACATTTTAATTTCCCATTGATTTAAATGTGCTATAATTTTTCAAATAATTTATGAAAATAGTGCGTTATTGAGTTTTGCATTAAATTTTGAGCAAGCAGGGGATCTCCATTTTTATGCAAAGGTGTCATATCTGATTTATAAATTGATTAAATGTAAATGATAGATGGTCGCCAAATATATAAAAAAATTTCTTAATAATAAAGTAAGTTAAATGAGTAGAACCTAAAGATTTATTAATGTATAAATTTTGTAAAATAGTTTCTAATTTTTCTAGGGTCTATAACCTAAATTGAGGAGCTTTAGAAAAATTAAAGTTACCTAATTCTTTAAAGGTTGGATTTTGATGTCTTAGTAGCATTTTATTGGTGAAGTTTTTACTATTAATTACTATATTATACTATATTATGTGTGCTCTCGCCGAGGACGGTCGTATTTCATCCTCGCTCTCAGAAACGTTGAAAATGCATGTTGTTTGGCTGTGCACCAACCCTGGACGCGGAATTTTTTTGATAAAAAATAAAAAGAAGACGCCGCATCACCAAATGTTCTCGCTATTAGATAAAGAAAATGCCGCTGAAGCTCTTTTATTTCTATTGAAGTCATCTTTAAAATCTGTGTCCTACGCATCTTGTGAACATTCTCCAGCAAATTCCGAATACAACTCAGCAACAAATATGCTCTGTCGCCCACCTCATCGTCTTCATCGCATGATCAATATGTTTATTTAAAAATCCTCCTCCACCTTTGCCAACAGAACCTGCAAAGATAAAACTTTTCCTCGACCTCAGAAAACAGTAAGGAATATTAAACCCAACACCACTTCATTAATAATTGGTAGCAGCATCTTAAAGTCTTTGCGATCAAACAATCTGTTCTCTAACCAAGTCACAACAATTCTATCATATCCAGGTCACAGCTCCAAGCGCTTAGCTGAAAAAATCTCTCAATATCCGAAGGTTAACATCAACTCAGTCTTCATAAACACAGGTCTCATCGATGCTCTACATTCCCTTGATGTCCTAACTTTCAAATGCAACATTAATCACATTGTTTGCTGATACTTCTTAAATTTTCTCCACGCTTTATTTATTTTTTGGAAATCACGCCAGTTGGTATATTCTCACTTCTAAAGAAAAAACATACAATTGCTGAATTTAATACAATCCTCGTCAATCTATCTGCAAAGACGTTCAAGGTTATCCCGGTCTTTAACAAATATCTTCTATCATATCGAACTATCAATCTCAACCTCTTAGCTAAGAATGGCATCCATCTTTCTCCTCATGGAATCAGGCTTATAACGCAAATCTTAAAAGAATTCTTTCTTCCTCGCACAATCATTCACTCCTCATTTCGAATTCCTCACACGTCTTACTCAAAAGTCGCATCCTCATCAACACGTCGATTTCTTCTTGCAACTCCACATACCTTCCAAAAATAGACATGATGCTTTTCAGGTACATATATTCCTAAAACTTAGCTACAATAATCTAAATATAATAACAAAACTTCCATCAAATTATGGTGCACTAAAAATATATAAATTAATACTCTCAGGCAATTTAGAAACTAATCCGGGTCCAGTATATACTGATAATCAAGTCGAAAATATTATGGCTAACTACAAAAACAATTTCAAATTCGTTTACATAAATGCTAGAAGTCTTTGTCCAAATCACCCTGAATTTTTAAATATCTACAGCAAAATTGGTAATAATGCAATTTACTTAGTTACTGAAACCCGGCTAAAATACTACGACAATATAAATGAGATATATAATCCAAACCCTAGTTTGTTTGAAATTCATTACAAAAATATATTAAAAAGGGGTGGTGGCTTATTTATAATTATTCCAAAATCAGTGAAATCGAAACGCAGAAGTGATCTTGAATTAAAACAAGAATTTTTTTAGTCCCTTCGGATTGAACTCAATTCTAAAATTAATTCTATGGAAACCAAACTACTAAATGTTTGCTACAGTCCAAATAAAAACTATGTTTCTCGCTTTTATGATTATAAGTCTACAGAAATTGGAAAATGCAATTTTGGAAAAGAAATACATAAGTATTTTAGGTGATTACTACTTGTTTGAATTTGCAAAATCCCACCCAATCTCGACTAATTATGAACACGCAAATCAATTGATCAAAAGACACCGCAAAGAGAACTATGATGCTAAAATAAAGAATTATTTTGAGCAAATGATTAAATCAAATAGAAAATGGAAATTTGTGAGCCAAACGATTGGAAAAAATAAAAGTTCATCAACTAAGATTAAGGAAATACGCTTTAAAATTAGTCTTTATAGAAATAAGAACAGATAGCAAACATTTTGAATGAAACTTTTGCAAAAATGGGAAATTTTCATTTTAATTCTCATGATGCATATCAAAAACGTGTATGCCAACTAAAACAAAACTCTAAATTTAATTTTAATTTAATTTCTTCTCATGATTTAATCAAAGTAGTGAAAGGACTAGACACAACAAAATCTTATGGTTCAAGTAATCTACCATATTTCATAATAAAAAAAATTTAAAATATAATCTAAATAACAATCTTTCTACGGCATTTTTAGACCTTAGTAAGGCATTAAATTCTATGGATTTTAGAGTTTTAAAAGCAAAATTTTTTGAACAGGGCTTCAGTCATTTAGCTAAACATCTTATAATGCATTTTTTGAATGATCGAAAACAGCATGTAAAATTGGACGGAATTTTTTGAGACTATACAACTACAAATTTTGGAATTCCACAAGGCACAGTATCAGGGCCTATCTTATTTGCACTCTATGTAAACGATATGTCTCGATCATTAAAAAAGAGATGACACATGTATTATTAGAACATCGAAAAATCCATTTGACGCTATTAATTTTTGACTAAAGACATTGAATTACTGATTACGTATTTTGATAATAATAGTTTAAAAATTAATGCCAATAAAACTCAATTTTTTATATTTGCACCAAAGGATCAAAAGATTTCCGAAAATATCAAAATTAACATAAATTCAAATGTAATTAAGCAATGTAAATCAGTGTGTTATTTACGAGTAACAATTGATCAAGATTTCAAATTTAATGAATTTACCTTTAAAATTAAGAAAAATGGCATCTGGAATTAAATTTTTATATCATTTACTCCTTGTCATAGAAAATGTCAAACATTACCATTTAAATAGAATTTAAATGCCATTTAATTTAACAAAAATTACAATATCGTGGAATTAAAATGGCATTTTTTACCTTTTTAATGCCATTATGATCAATTTAAATGCAATTTTAATGCATTTAATAAATGCTAGATTTCAACAACGATTTTTTCAGTTGAATTTTCTTAATGTAACTTTACAAAATAATCAATTGTTTGATAGTCTTCTTTCCCACAGAGTGCTGATTTATGGCAGCTATGGTTTCTATCTGAATTTGCGTACTTTTCAATGTCTTGCAAAGCAGCTCCTAAATTATGCATGAATACATACATTTATATTTATGCATATATATATATATATATATATATATATATATATATATACACAGGGGCCAAGTACAGTGAAGGAATTTCAGTGCAAATCGGTTACAAACATTACAACCCTAACCTAACTCTTTACCAGATACTCAAAGCAGATAACAGAACAACACTTTCAGGCAATCTAAAAATATGGCGTAATACTTATATTCAACACTAACACTTCTAAAATAATTTTTGAGTAAGTAGGCTACATTAAGTACTTATGTTTGCAGATATTGCTGACTTATTTTAACTAATAGAAATTGGCAGATAAGTTGCTAAACTGAGTATAGTTTACAAATACTAATACATTGCTATGCTATATTTTGATTTTGTCAAGGCGTGTCAGGCACGCTTAAAATTTTGATCACTAATAGACTAATGCTTCTCCATTCGGAAGCAGGATACTGATAAATTTGGGTAAAAGGGGCTTAGTTACAATCTTTTTCAACTTGGAGATAGTTTGAAATATTTTTCTTAAAATATTGCTAAATGGCAAAGAATTTTTAGAATTTTGAGTACTAGAAAAACCCAATGAGGCAAATTTCTCCACTTTTTTGATAATTGAATACTATTACAGATTTGCATTAAACTTATTGCTGTATTACAGAAAATTGTATTTAGGTGGGCCTAAAATTAAACGGAATAGCCTTTATTGATTTTTATCTATAAAGATTTGAATGTAAAGAAGACATTAAATTCCAAGTATGAGCACACACTTAAATAGGTTTGTTCTAAAAATTATTTTGGAAAAATATTTCAATGGGATGTTAAAGGTTTTAAAGGAGGCAGGATTTAAAACCCTTTCTATATACAATACAGAGAATTGTTTATTTTCAGAGATATGATACTGAAAATATGCCCAAATATAAAAAACATTATTTCTGAAGTGGCGTGAAAAATTTTTACAATTGGATAATTCGACTTTGAGTAGTGGGTGATTAATATTTACCCTCAATATACAGTTTAGTTGTAGGCATCTTTAGAATATCTATAATTCTAATGGAAAAGAACATTAAAATTCATTGAAAATGGTCGCGGTGATGCGATGTGTAGGATACCAGATTTTGTTCAGGTCAAGGCCTACCTAAGACAAAAATGTTTAATAAGATTTATAATCTGCTTGGGACCTAAAATACAATGCTTTGTAAAAATTAAATGTTTCTTTATTAAAAAGATAACTATGTTAGCAAATAAGTGCCTTGAAATCCTAGTCCATTTAGTTCAGTGGTTAGCTTACTAGATTCTAGCCCAAGAGATTGTGGGCTCAAATACCATCCCATGTCAAAAATATTCGTGAATACTAATAATGTTTTGGAACATAGGAACAATGTCGCAGAGGCAATCAATATATCATGATTTCAAAAAATCTAATCATATGATTATGGGGAAATAACATCATAGTATGTGTATGTCAAAAATTTCAATATGTTCAAATGAAAATAATATTTCCACAGTATCAAATTAGTTGTACAATGGGAAGCAAAGTTGTACTTCACAAATAGATAGTTAACAATACGATGCTTCTATTAAAGTACCAATGACAAGTAGAATTTTTCTTTGTTTTACTTTATGGCAGTTTGATTATTAAATTTAACAACTAAATACTTTACAAATTAACTAGTTAATCAAAATTTTGTAAAGTGGCACTAATAATTTTTAATCTGCTCAATTGTTCATTTTAAAACGGATGTCATTAAGAGACAATAGTTATGCAGGTACAAAATATTTAGAAAGAAGTATGTAGTATACACCAAAACTATTACTGAACATTTAATGCAAACACTTGGGAGATGTGTGATGGGGCCCCAAATTGACATCTCACACCAAGTCCCAAATTTACCATGAAGCCACTGATAGTAACTCTAATAAAATATCTGTTTTTTCATCTTCAAAAATTAGATTATACAAGTATATTTAAGAGTAAACTATGTTAACTGTAGCATATACTTACATATATTATATTCACTTATCAACAATTTAGTTTTGTTTAACTAAATTCTAAATATGAGCATTATTGATATCAGAGAAAGAAACAGTTCTTTAAAATAAAATAATAGCTCTTGTACTAATAGCTCTTGTACTTAATACATTTAATGAACTAAATAAATAAGTCAATTAATTCTGTCCAATTTTTCTAAAAAACTCCTCTTCATAAAACTATTTCCATAATTTTTCCTTAAACTGCTTCCCAATTCTTAACATCTTTAAAAAACTTTAAAAAAATACTAAAGTTCTTGGTTAAAAACTTCAAAGTTTTTTAAATTAATCTTTAAAGTTTAATAAAAAAAATCAAAGAAAACAAGCTCTATATTTTTCAGAAAATAAGTTTCACAAAAATGAGTTATGAATTCATTTCTCTCCTTTTGCGTACGCTGAGATCATTTCTCAACAGGTTGAGAGCCATTTTAACTTCTCTGTAACTGCCGGGGTTGGCGCCAAACTTCTTGAAAATGGTTTCTAAATGATAAAATAAAGTAGAGAACGAATAAACTGTAAATATTTTTAAAAAATATTTGCATCTACACTGATTTACGTTCATTTGTTACAATAACTGTTTTTTGAATTAAAAGTAACACTTACATCAAATTTCTAGTGCCATTATACAAAACGGCTTTGAAAATTCTATAATCCAAAACGAATAAATGATCCATTAAGCGCTTAGAAATAAATTGGGAATTTGCAGATTGTTAAATATTTAAAAAAGGGAGCGAAAATATTAATATTTATATATATATATATATATATATATATATACAGTACTGGCCAAAAGTTTGGGAACAGTAACCTGTCTAAAGCGTGTTTTATGCTATTTCCTGAAAACTTCGTAAAATTCCTGGAATTCCCAATCTGTTCTTAGAATTTACAACAGATTCACTTAGCCAATCAAATTAACACAACTTTAGATTTGCACACAATACATTTTCACTGAAAAAGCACTATCATTATAGTTTGAAATATGGTGTGTGGTAGTGAAATTTCACCAACAAAGCGTGCTCAAATTCATACCCAGTAAACAATTTACGTGGGCAATTGGCGGGGCTCACGTGGGCAAATCACTCAATTTAGTGGAATTTAGATTATTGACAGAAATATTTAGCATGCATTTTTTCGAGGTAGGGCTAATGGTGGGCCCACATTGCCAAATTCGGCACGTTGTTTTGATGGTTGAATAGCTATATTTTGTCAGCATTCTCCCAATGAGCATTAATAGCTTCATGAGCAACATCTGTGCAATGCCTATTACATGAACAGCTAAGCAATTGTCTGTATCCAGTGTAGTTGTGAAAGCCATAATAAAGCATTCCATCTATGGTTTAGTTTTAATATTATAGCAATATTCTGGATTTACAAAATTTAGGATTTCCTGTACAGTAAGTTATCTATTTAGTAAATCAAAGCCACGAACGTGTAACTTATAACTATATTGTTGGTGATCAATGTATAAATTCATTTCGTTCTTGAATATGGATTTGCAGTTATGCTAAAATATAAATAACACAATATTTGCAAAGCTGTCTTTCGTTATTATTCAATGTCATCTATTTCAATTGCTTTTAGATATTAATAGTAATTTTCACACGCAAGATATTTTGTGAATCAGTAATTTTCACAAGCAAGATATTTTATGATTGTAGATATGTTAAATATAACAAATTCTTTGCATTGATTTTTAAGACAATTTCTTTCTGAATTGCGAGAGAGGCGGATACAGAGGGGACTGATGGGGCCCGGGCCTCCTCTAAAATAAGAATAATTCATTAAAGTTGGTGCTAAACATTACAAACCCAAATTTTTTGTACCCAACAGGGTGCATCACATTTTTTAGTTCAAATTAAGTATTATGTGCGAATTTCTTAAAACCCAGTGCAATTGTTCGTAATTTTTCAAATTTGATTTTGTTGAATTTTATCAAAATATTTAATTGAATTTAGTACATATTTTTTTGAAAGATATTTCACAAAATACGTAAACAATACCGTTCTTTCTAGAATACTCCAATTTTGTTGAAAATTTGATACAATTTCACGCATTTACCAACTATCAATATTACTACTTTTGGCTATAAACACAATGAAATACCTAATTAAAATTATGAAAAATTCCTCTGGGCCTTGAGAAGTTCCACAAATTGTATATTTGCATTTTTGTAGTCAGTACAAGATGGTGAAGTTCAAGCATCATTTTGAATTTTTTTTAATTAAAAATTCAATACTTTTTAGCAAGCCGCAGTACTAAATTATGCACTTCGCATTATATCCTGTATGGATACCCTCTAAAAATATTTCTATATCCACCACTGAATTGTGGTCTTTCAGTGAATTCTACTTTAAATCGAAGGGCCGCATATATGGGTGGATTTAAGTATATTCAGTGGAATTGGTTTAACTCAACTTATCATACATGGGCCATGTAGTCTTTTTAATTTGCTGTTCAAGCCAATATTTTAAAAGTTTTATCGCAGTTTTACATTATCTATAGATATAGTACCTATTAAAATAGATGTAAAAAATTTAAAATATTTTCAGTTGACTAAGGATATTATATATTCATGGCTAGCCGATCTTCATACTACAGACGGATAAAGTGAATTTCAAATACTTTCTTAGAAAATGAGTCTAGTAGTGATGAAAGTTCTCCCGATGATTGTGATAACTCACTTACTGATGAAAGTGACAGCAATTTTTTTCCCAATTTAGATACTCCAAAGGCAAGACGAAAATATTTGAGAATCAATTTTTCATTATTTCAAATTGAATTTAGTACATTATACTAATGAATTTTTTAGCATCTGAGTTTTCTTAATATACTAAAAATTTTTATTTTTATTTTACTGCAATTTTTTAACATCTAAAAATATCGCCTTCCCATAGGATAACTTAAAGAGTTTGCTCCGACGTTGGAGCATTACTCAGTAAATATCACACAGGGCATTGACAAATTTACTGCACATACTTGGTGATATGGATGCAGATTTACCAAAAGATTCCAGGACTTTTCTTATGACAAAGATGGATCACAGGGTTGACATCTTAGATAATGAAGAATATTGCCACATAGGTTAGCCAATGGTATTTGTATTTCTGGGATACACATTTCTATTAAATTGAATGCAATTATATGTGATGCTCCTGCAAGATCTTATATTAAATCAATTAAAGGTTATAATGGCTATTTTCGATGTGATTACTGTTGTGTTGAAGGGGATTTTGTCAATCATCGCATGAANGAAAACCCAAATCATTGCAGCTATTTCTACAACCTTTTATTTTCGAATTAAAACAGATTCTAGCCAATGGTATTTGTATTTCTGGGATACACATTTCTATTAAATTGAATGCAATTATATGTGATGCTCCTGCAAGATCTTATATTAAATCAATTAAAGGTTATAATGGCTATTTTCGATGTGATTACTGTTGTGTTGAAGGGGATTTTGTCAATCATCGCATGAATTATTAAAACAAATGCGCAGACCAAACAAATGAAACGTTTCGGTCAATGAGCAATGAAGAGCATCACACTGGTGAATCTCCTCTTCTTGATCTTCCAATAGACATGGTTAAGGATTTTCCTGTTGAATATATGCACCAGGTTTGCTTAGGTGAATAATTAACTTCTAAATTCCATTTGGAATAATTTCTAATAATTCGATATTTTGTTATTGTCCATTATATCTTAAATATAATGTCATATTAATTTAAAAACATTTACAAAGACTATGTAAAAGTTACAAAATATTTAGGGTTGTATTTAGGTGTTGTGAAAAAAATCTTAACGATGTGGACGAAAGGACCATTAAATGTGCGATTGAGTGGTCAAAAGTTGCAACCAATTTCTAAGCATCTAATTTCTATGAGAAGTTGCTTACCAAATGATTTTGCTAGGAAAACTCGTGGTTTATAAGAAATTGATAGATGGAAAGCAACGGAATTTAGGATATTTCTTCTTTATGTTGGTCCAGTCGTTTGTAGGAACGTGCTTACAACTGATATATACAAACATTTTATGTTACTAAGTGTTTCAATTTATATTTTAGTTGGCAATTCTACATCAGCCAAGATACGTTTCACTGAAGAACTTTTAAAAAAATTTGTTGAAATGTTCCCAAAATTTTATGGAGTATCCTATGTTACGTACAATGTACACTCTTTGTTACATCTTTGCGAAGTTTACCGCAGATATGGACCTTTAGATAAAGTTTTGTCTTTTCCATTAAAAAATTACTTGTATCAGTTAAAACGATTAATCCGCGGTACTAAGTCACCATTAATTCAAGCTGTGCGTCGACTTGATGAAGTTTCAAAAGTTTCAGTAGCAAACTATAAAGATTACAAAAGAAAGTCGTCTCCACAACAATGAAGTGTGTGAAATGCTTTATTTTTCTGCAAATTCAAATTGCATTATTGCAAATAAACTGGTAATTTCAGATTCATTCTTTGATTACCCATGTAATTCAAAAAGCTTATCAAT